>VYZP01044214.1:0-21452 GCA_013400635.1 Hypocryptadius cinnamomeus
GCTGTGTGGCAGCGGTGTCACCCGGCTGTGTCGCAGATGGAGCTTGTGGTGACATTCTCACCTGCCTCAGCCATCGAGGACTGAGTGGGACCAGCACCCACTGCCCACCCGTGCTGTGCTCTGCAGCTGCCCCCTGCCCTGGCACCTCAGCAGAGACAGGGATGCTCCTGCTCACCCAAGTTCACAGCCTGGGCAACTGGGGGACCCCAACACCCATCCTCGGAGCCACTGTGACCCTCAGTTCCTGACTGAGCCACCCTAAGCCACAGATGTTAGTGGGAAAATTTGTATATTTACCCCTTTCAAGCACTGTCTCCTCCTGCCCTCTGGGCCTCCCTCCCTCCTCAGCCAGCCTACAGTGGGAAAGCATTAAGAAATAAAACAATATCAAATGTAATCAAAGGCAGGCTGGTGGGAGTTTGTCTTCTGGGGTTTCCTCCTCTCTTATTGCTTTCTCAAAGAATAAACTCTTGGGAGGACTGTGGAATGATTTAGTGGAGCAGGAAAGGTCAGGAGGCTGGGAGCTGCCTGCTCCCTCAACTCAGCAAATTCTGTGATTCTGTGACTCTGAAATAACCTAGGATAGTCCAGCCTTGGGAATTTTTCTTCTAGTGACTGCTCAGTCAGATGTCAAAGCTGGGAATAGCTTGGCTTGGTGGGGACCCGCTTGTGCCCCCGGCTCTGGGGCTCGGTCCGCGGGAGATGCTGGGACCGGGGCTGGGGCAGAGGATGCTCCAAGGATGCCCTGGAGAGGAGGAGGGATCCACGCGGGCGAGTTCACAGCGGCGCGGAGGAAGAGCTGACCTTTGAGAAGCGATCTTCCTCGCCCACTGCTATTTATCCAGCATTCCCAGGGCTCTTGTGCCGCGCCTGCCGGTGCGCGGGGCTCAGCCCCCGCGGCGGGCTGGGCAGAGGCTGCAGCGCGGTGTTTACCTGCGTTCACCTCCTGAGAGCCGAGCCAAGCTGCCGAGCCGCAGCCAGCAGCCGGGCCGGGCAGGAGGCAGAGATCCATCAGCCCCAGCCACTCTTGGCTGGGGGGCCAGGGAGGTTTGACCTCCCAGGGGAGATGGGACTTGGTGGAGAGCAAGGCTGGGCTGCCGAGACAGGCACTTGCTCTGTGCAGTGTTAGCAGCCCCATGTGTCTGCTGGAACCCCTGCTCTGCACAGGCACCTGTAGGCACAACACCTCTGCAGACACCCCAACCCTTTCTCTCATCACCCCAAACCCCCTGCCAGCCCCTGATCCGAAAGAGAACCATGGCACAGGGAGGTTTGCATGGAGCAGGGAACAACCACTGTCTCACTGAACTCCTGCTCAGCCACCACCATGAGGATTATTTTTAAATCAGGTTCCCCAAACTGACAGTACCATTCCCAGGATCTGCTTCCTGCATTTTGCACCCTCTCTTCAGCTCTCCACCTGGTGCGGATGTCAGCCAGTGCCCTGGCAGATGCAGGTCAGGGACTGCATTTTATGTAGGTACACATAAAACATAAAAAAATTTAAATCCTGAGTATAATCATAATTTGCTGGCTGCAGAGCCCCAAGTGGTGCGCAGCTCTTGGCAGACAGATGGGGCATGGGTTTCCTAAGTGCAAAATAAATCAATTTATCTTCCCGTGCACTGCCTGGCTTTTAGTCCAGCCAATCCTCTACCAAGAAAACAATGAAAATAAGTGAAAGCATTTGTGGTTATTTACTTAAATATCCAAAGAAAGTAAATGAAAACCACACTATTCCTTAGAAAAGTATCCTCAAACCAAATCCCTCTGCTGTATAAATATAAACTATAGCAATGTGGCAGAGCCCGATGGTTATTTTATTTCAGGACCTATTTGGAATATCAACCTTGAAACAACAGCGTAGTGGGGCAGTTATCCAAAGCTTTCCCTTAAAGAAAATACACTTGTCAATTAATGAAAAGGATTTTTAATAAACAGCAGTGACAGTCCCACCTATTTTGGGCTGGGAATCCCCTGAGCAGCAGAGTCCTCGGGTGATCTCTTGGTGAGAGATGGGGATATTCAGCCAGAATGTGGTTTTTGGTGGTTTGTTCCCCAGGGAGAGGGCGGTGGGTGCTCGTCAGAGAGGGGCTGGCAGTGGCCCCCAGGCCAGCGGGGAGCAGCGGGGCTCCTGTCCGGGCACGGTGCCGCCTCTCGAGGTTCAGGCGTCCGGAGCATCCTGGTGCCCTCGGCGCTGCTTCCTTCCAGCAGCACCCGGGGGTCCTGAGGATGATTGGGCTGGGCTGGGGGCTGCGGGCCATGGCCTCACCCCGCCGTGTCCCTGGCACGGTGGGAGCAGCTCCTGAGCGTGGGGAAAGCGTGATTTCCCAATCTTCCCCTCCCTGGGATCCCAGCCTTTCCCTCCAGCAGCCTCCTCCTGCTGCTGGTCCTCTCCCCGTCCTCCCTCTGCCCCCGGCTTCGCTCTCTCTCAAGAGTGCCTGGGAGAAGAGAAACCCGGCTGTAAATTAACCGGGAGGATTTTTCAGTCTGAGATGTGCGCTTCCCCCCTTTCTCCCCCCCCGCAGCGCTGTTATTTCATCTCGGCTGCCAAACTCCCGGGAATTAATCCCGGCCGGCGCTGACAGCGTTTACATTCGGCGCTGCTCAGATAAACCATATCAGCCGGCGCAGCTGAAGAGGAGCCGGGCGCGGAAGGAAGGGCTGGCTCCTGCTCAGTGTCAGCCCCTCTGGGCTGCGAGGGTGTTTTCCTGCCTTTTTTCTTCTCCCTGGGGGCTTTGCTCAGAGCGAGGAGCCACCAAAACCAACCTCACCCACTGGTGAGGGTGGCCGTGGTGGGGTTCATACAGAGAAACCTGGAGCTCCTGGCTCTTATCCTGGTGCAGATAACACAGAGGAAGAAGGGACATGTCCTTCAAGCTGGTGGGAATCTGCAAGCTCTGTGTCCCAAGGCTTCTCACCCTGTGCCACCCCCATACCCACTTCTCCTTACTGCCAGCTTCCATGGGATGGGGTTTCCCAGGAATTTCGACAGCCATGTTAAAAACTGCAGTGCAGTTATTGCATGCTCTCTTTCTTAATCTCTCCCCTGCAGCTGTATTTCTGCCTGTCCCTCACAGTGACCTCCCAGCCCTCCCCTCAGCTGTCACCAGGTGCCAGCAGGACAGAGGCACACGGTGCAGATGTGTCACCTCTGATCCCACCCAGCACCAGGATGGTGGAGCCACCATTCCCCCAGCCAGTGACAGGCCTTGGGCAGGAGCACTGGGCCCTGTGGCCACTGGTGTGGATGGAGAGGCTTTCCTGGAGCTGGAGCATGGCAAGTGGACTAGGAGCACACCCTGTGCCGTGCCTTAGCTATCAAATTCCTCCTTCCCTCCATCTCCCAGCCCACAAAACATCACTGGGGCCACCAAGGTGCTTTCTCAGAGCTGGATCTCCACCAGCTCCCTTGGGCGAAGGGTGGCTCCTGGAGAGCAGCATCCCCAGGCTGGGACACTTGGGAACAAGGTGGGTTTGGCACTCCATGAGCACAGGGCAGTGAGGCTGTGAGCCCATTGTCCCAGCCCCTGGGCCAATTTTCTGGTGTGGTGTGAGCCTCAGCCTCCTTTTCCAGCAGCACTTGCAGAGCTCTGGTGAGGCCACAGGGTCTGGGTCAGGGTGTGATCGTCACAGCCACCCTGACGTGACAGGATCTGGGGGTAAATATTAGTATGAAGTGAAGGGCTGTGTACATATTTTCTCCCTGCAAGGTAATGCTGAAATTCCCTGCTCCTTTTCAACAAGCTGTTAGAAAAAACCAGCCCCATTTTAGCACCCTCTGGCCACTGCTGGTCCTGGCTACTCTCAGCTCAGCGTGCCAAGGTCTGGGAGCTTTGGGTGCTCACTGCAGCCTCCCCACTGCAGAGCTGAGTCCTTGTGCTCGTGTTTTCCCAGCCAACGTTTCCCATCTGGAGCAGAGCAGTGTGCAGGCTTTGCTGACTGTTCACTTCTGCCTGGAAGCATGTACAGGATGTGGCAGAGACTCTGAGCATGGCTTATTAATCACATTAACAGCACCAAGTGGTTTTTTGCCCCACAAGAAAAGACACAGCGGGAGAAGACAGATTGAACCAGGCATTTATTCCTCTCCCCACGTGAGTAGGCTCTGGATCCCTTCTCTGTGGCCATGGCTGGTTGGGCTCAGTTTTGTGAAGCTATAGGGAAAGAAAAAGGTTTCTCTTGCAAGGCCACCCTTCTAATTGTGCCCTGGGGACTCCAGAGTAGCTCAAGTGCCTGCCCATACAAAACTGCACCACTCAGCTGCTGTTTTTTTCCAACATGTGGGGCTGGAGAACAGCATTGTTGCCCTCAACCCTACAGGAGAAGCTGGCACCAGGCTCCCCAAGACCCTGAGCAGCCTTCAAGGCACCAATCTCTGCCCTCCTCCCTCTCAGAACAGTGTCCCCCCCTCCTCAGTCCAAAACTGGGATTGCTCCCCTTAAAATTGTTTGTGGTGAGGTGCTGCTGTTTTCTACCACCCTGGTGGGATGGGTTTTCCCAGCCCTGTAAGACTGTTCTGGATTCAGGGTAAAGAGGAGCACAATAAACAGGATTGCTTGAATTTGTTTTCCAAGCCTTGGATCCCACAGCAATGGAGCTTATGGGACCATAGCACGAGTCTGTCTGTCTGTCTGTCCATCCTCTGCCAACAACTTTGGAAAGGTTGGCCAGTGTCAGCTGAACTTGAGAGGGCCTTTTTTGGCAAATGAAGGAGCTGGAAAGACCCACGGGGGGAAACCACAAAGTGACCCAACCCTTCTGGGACCCATCCCCCTGCAACATGACCCAGCCTCAGCAAGAGGAGCAGGAGGAGCCACCAGGGACTGAGATGTGGAAAACTGGGCTGCAGCTGCTGCTCAGGGAACTCTTTGTTATTTTTACAGGCTGGAACAGTCTCTCAGTCCTCGGTGGTCGTGGCTGCTGCACGTTGTGGCCATCAGTGAGCTTTTTGGACTGGCTGGGCTGCCAAAGGCACAGGAATAGCTCCTGATCCAGGGAGAGACCCCACTGGTTTGGACAATGTACCTGGAAGCCAAGCGAAGAGCCTGGAGGAGGGGTAAACCCTTCCTTCCCCACAGGAGTGCACTGCTAAGATGCCTCCAGCCACCTCTACCACCCTTGGTGGGCACATCCGCTCCCTTTGCTGCTGCTTTCTGGCCAAAAAACTCCCTCAGAGTGAGCAGGAACCCTCAGACCCACATGGCCATGGGCCAGCCCCCCGACACCCCCTCACCTTCCCATCAGAAAGAAACCAAGCAGAGCTGGAGGGGGTTTGATTGATTTATCCACTGAAGATACAGGTTTCAGTTTAATAACACCATTTTGTCCGGTTACAAACATACTAAAAACCTACAAAAAGAAAACCAAGTTACACCCATATACACGGAACGCAGGTATAAAACCAGCACGGAAGCGCCGAGGAACACGAACATGAACAGGATCTGCAGCAGGAACAGGAAAGACACGGAGTTACATCAGACCACGCTCATGTCTGTGGGTCACGCTGGGGCTGGGTCAGACATACCAACAGTTAGAGACAACTTCAGCTATGGAAAACAACTGGCAGCCTGGCACAGAGGTCAGACCAGGCGGGTGGTTTCGGCCCTCCCTTTCCCTAAGCTGGTCCAAGGTCAGCACGTGGGTTTCCCTTTTATCCCTCTGCCTGGCATTGGTGGTGCTGGCCCCCATATCCCCACACCAGGGCAGCTTCCCTATGGCCAGGGCAGGGAAGGCTGAGTTCTGGCACCAGAGTCCAGCCAGGTGAAATCTGGTCCCCCCTGAAGTCGCTGAGCGTCCCCTCAGACAGTGGGGACACACTGTGACCTCTTTCCTGGGACAAAGTGGCAGAGATGTGGGAGGACTCCCCTGGGAGAGCTCACAGCTCGGCTGCCCTGGGGATTTGTCACACCCCAAGAGAAGATGAGGTTGGTGGCACAAGGCCCATAAGGGTTCTGGTGGTGCTGGGGGGTCTCTCTAGCTGGATGCCTGCAGAGCTAAACCTGCCATGAATATTGGCCATGGGGGGGGGACATGGTGGGTGGGATCTGTCCCCCATCCCAAACCAGTGCCTCCCATTCCCCCCAGTGCTCAGCTCCCTCTGACCAAACATTGAGCTTCAGGGGAGGGGACAAGAGCTGGTTGATGTGAGCAGGTGCTGCCAAAGAGAGCCAGGACGAGGTGCTCAAGGGGGACCCTGCCCCTGGGACACCGACTCCCCCCTCATTCAGCATTTCTCTACCTCTGGCAGGGGGCACAAAGGCTTTCCCACCTGGATCACAGGCTCCAAGCCCAGCCCTGATGATAATGCCAAGGTGCTGGCAGAGCCAGGGGCTGGCTGGGTCTGGGGGGTGCAGGGGTCCTCCACGGGCAGGGGAGAGACCAGCTGGCCCCCAACATGTGCTGGCAAAGACGCCCTGAGCCTCAGCTTCTCACCTGTGAGCTTCGGGGAAAGAACTTTGCCAGCTGGCCCCTACCTGCCACCACCAAGGAGAGCAAAGCTCAGCCTAAGTGTGCCCTTAGCTTGGCCTAAGTGTGCCAGGAAGTGAAAGGTCAAGCCCCAGAGAGCAAGACCTGAACAAAACAGGGATAAAGGGGCCCCCAGTCAGCTGTGGTGGGATCGGGGGGAGCAGTGATGGGGAATGGCTGTGCATGGATGTGTGTGTGCCAGAGAGCCATGCACAGAGCCAGGACGTGCCCCCCCTTTCTGCTCTTCCACGTGGCATTTATCAGCCCTGTCGCTCTGGAATGGTACTTTTCCCTTACTCTGTTGATCTTCATCTCTCCCCAGATGAGAACGTTCCCGGATTCCAGCAATGCCTCCTCTGCTGCGGGGGCAGAGAGGGGGCGTTCCTTTCATCTCCACCTCCTCCCCCCCAGCCTTGCCCCAGCCTCCCTCCTGCTTCGTGTCACTTCCTAGGAAGCTGATAAAAATAAGTGGTTTTGTTTGCATCTGTTGGAGTGGCCTGCAATTTGGCTGATGGGGGGTGCTCCTCGAGGGACAGCAGCTGCACACATCTGGATCTGCTTTAGGAAAAAGTGCCTGGAAAAAACCCCAAGCCCAGCACACACACATGTGGGCGGAGGAAGCCACGGGTCAGCTTTTTCTAGGGATGTAAAAAAAGAAAGGAGAAACCAAAGCACTGTTTAATGGGAAGGTGGGGGGACCTCCCTGCTGCTGCTCCCCAAAAGCCAAGGCACACGGGTAGGTTGGGTATGAACATGGAGAACTTCCAGACACTCCAAAGTGGCTTCTCTGCAGACTGGGAGCCCAGTTTTGGTTGTGGGAAGGGGGTGGGGAAGGGTTTGTGCTGCAAAAATAAAATTCCCACCTGGAGATTATTAACTTCAAAGGTTAATGTGCAAATTTTGTCTAAAGATGAAACATCCCTGTACAGAAACATCCCTGGCCCAGCATCCACAGAGCACAGGGAGTACATGAACTCCTCAGAAACGTGCTGCTGGCCTCAAGGCCTTGGCAGGAGTCAGCAAAGGCGTGCTCGTGAGTCCCGTGATGTGCACACACACAAACATCATCCAACAGTCTTGATCCAAGTGATCCCTCTCCAGTCCTGCACTGAGGGAAGTCAGTGGCTGAAGAGGCTTCTCCCATCCATCCCCACCCCAGGCAGCAGCAGCTGTTTGAGGGATGCCTGCACTGATCCCCGAGGGATGAGCAGCCACTGGCACCTCCACCAGTGCAGGCTGCTGGGCTGAATTTCGGGGATGCTGACTCTGACTGACAGCCCACCCCATGAGCAAAGCAGCATCACTTGTCACCCTGTGCCTGTCCCTTCCTTTCACTACCCCCTGGATCCTGCATGCTGCCATGCCAAGGACAGCTGTGCCCCAGCTGTTATTGGCACCCAGCTCCCTGTGGGTGCCCAGGACATGCCTTTGCTCCAGGCCCCATTGCTCCTCTCCATCACTGGTAATGTGGGACGTAGGAAGGGAAGGACTGCAAGGCCAGAGTGGCTGCAGTGACATTATTGAGTCCTGGGGCTACTTTGAGACATCATAAACCTGTTCTGTTCCTGGGGATGGTGAAAAGCACAGGTGAGCGCAGCAGGAGTTTCTGTCTGTTTGCTCTGGAGGAGCGAGGTCAGCCTGGGGGAGTGACCAGTGCCCCCACAGGGGAGGGATGTCCCCAAGGTGGCTGTGGGGATCCCAGTTGGAACTGTGGGCTTGTTGCCTGTCCAGCTGGCACCCAGGAGAGGAGCTGGTGTCTCTCAGGAGGCTGCCAGCTCTCCAGGACAGCGGTGGAGCGAGGCCAGAGGAAATCTCAGAAGGGAACCCTCCTCCCATTTCAACAGATAACATTGCCCTTAATGCTTGAGCTCTAAAAATAGCAGAGGCCTTTAGGGGAATATTGGGTGGCAAGGATTCCAAAGCTGCCCAGCACATCTGACATTTCATCCTCCATCCTTTGCCATTCAGTTCCCAGAAATGTTATGAATCCAACCACATGTGGGCAGGAGGCAATGGGGCTGCTCCTCCTCCCTTTTTCTTAACTGCAGGGGAAACTGAGGCACAAAGCAGGCAGGCTTCAGGAGGAGTTGTTGTTGGAGGTGGGGTTCAGAAGGAGTTGTTGTTGGAGGTGGGGTGAGTGCTCCAAGCCCTGCAGCCACGTTTTGGGGGGTGTGGGAGAAGCCTTTGTCAGGCACAGGCAGGAGCACTGCTGCCCCCAGGAGGGACACAGCTCCTGCCTCCTGCGTGGGCTGATTTTTACCAGGCACTTTATTTGGAGGAGCCCAGTCTCACCACGAGGGCAGGAATATGCTCTATACAAGGTATTTATTAATGTTAGCAGAGAAGGGACCTTTCCTCATAACCAGAAATCCCTCCTGATATGTCTGTGCCATCTTTCCTTCTCCTAGTCACAGCCTGACCCCCTTCTCACTGAGAGGGCAGAGCTGGGCACACAGACCTACACACACCAGCCCCCAGGGCACATCATGCACCATCCAAGCCCCTCCCCAGGGAGCTGGAGGGCAGTGGGTGGACTCAGCAGCTCCCCACATATGGCACAGGGATCCCACCCACACACCATGCTCTGAGCCATGAGGGATCCCCCCAAAGGCATCCCCCTCCTTCCACTCTCGTGCTGTGGGGGAGCTTCTCTCCCACCCCAGGAGGGTCTGCAGCAGCCAGCCAAGGACAGGGACTGTGGGTGACAGGAGAGGTGAGCTCTGCTGCCCACCTGGAGCACGGGGTGACGGGCACCCAGAGTGGCTCTGGCTGTCAGCCCTGCCAGGTGATACACAAAGTGCAAAGCAAAGCGTTCCCGGTGCCAGTCGAGGTCTCCAGGTGTGCCCCCAAAAGCCAGGTTTAGCCAGGGGCCTCACATGGAAAATGAGGGTTGTGTTGTTCCTCAGTGAACAGGGCAGCAGCACTTGTGCAAGGGACTTTGAGATGGTGCAAGTGAGGTGCAGGGTTTGGGAGGTGGTGATGGACAGGCCAGGACAGGAAGATGGAGCCAACAACCAAAGCTCTCCCCTCGCCCTCTGCATCCCCTTCCAGCGTCCCCTGCCACTGCTTCACCCCGACCCACCCACACTCTTCATGGTTCTGTGGTTTTTTTGGCTTATTTACTTTGTTTTTAAACCCCATGGAGATCAAATTGTGACTTGGCAGCTGACAGAACTGGCCCTACCGGGCTCCCCAAACCGAGCAAAGATCTTGAGAAGAGACCAGAGTGAAGTCCTGGGGTGAGCGAAGCCCTCCCTGCCCCTCTGGTGGCCCCCTGGGCGCTCACAGGGTGGCAGTGGGGTACTGAGCCCAGCCCACCTCCTTGTAGGCCGCTGTCACGTGGGTGTAGATGAGGGTCTTCATCTTGCTCCAGGCCCCGTGTGCCTCCGGGGTGAAGTCGTTGGGGTATTCCTCAGCAATCACCTCCAGCATGACACCAGTGAGTTTCTGAGGGGAGGCAGACAGCAAGGAAGGGGTTAATAACTCTCCAGTGAGCTGCTCACAGCAAATTTAGCTTTTTCCTACAAAAACACTTGAATCCTGTTGCTGTCTGATGTCCTGGAGGTCTCTTGACACCCCTGGGAGCAGACAGGACAGGTAACCAGCCTGCCCAGGCAGCAGAGGAGGCAGCTGCTTGCAGCTTGAGGCATCTCCCCAGTCTGGGCACCCCAAATTATTTACAGAATCATAGAATATTCCAAGTTAGAAGGGACTCACAAGGATCATCAAGCCCAACTCTTGACTGAATGGCCAGTGGGGATCAAACCTGTGATCTTGGTGTTACTGTTCCCATCAGAAAGAAACCAAGCAGAGCTGGAGAGGGGCTAATTAGCCAACTAATTGAGTCCCTCCTATCATGCTTAATTTCCAGAAGAAGGGGGGTGCAGCCACAAACATGGGCACAGCCAGATGGGTTTCCCTGGGCAGGGGGAGGCACTGGGTGCTCTGGCACTGGCTGTGTGTGAGGATGGTGGTGTCCACAGGACAGTGGCACAGTGGGACACTCCAGCTGTGTGGGGAGCACCCCCCACATGCAGCCAAGCTTCTCCAGCCAAGGACAGGCAGCACCAGCTCAGCACAGCTCCTGCTCCCCTGCCCTCTTCCTGAAGCAGCCCAAAGGTTATCTTGCTCCTATCCTTTACCTTAAAGTAGATGGGCTCCACTTTGTGCTTGAGGGCATGGGCCTTGCCCACCAGGGCCAGGACAGAGGAGACCTTTTCAGAGTCGTTGAGGTTCTCCACCACAGTGTTGATGGCCCCCATGACCCTCCGAGCGTGCTTGCGCAGCTGCAGGCTCCTCTCCATCTCCAGCGGGTCCTCCATGTGCTTGAACTGGCTGAAGTACTGCTTGGCCGAGGGGAAGTTCACAAAAAACCTTCCAGAAAGAGCAGACGTGAAATGCTATCAGGAGGGGGAGAGCAGGCTGAGGGGTTAAAGCCAAGCACGGGAGATGGAGATGGTGGAATCCACCCCGTGTCTCACCCAGTCAGGGCTGATTTTCCTGTCAAATTCCCCAGGAGCTGCAGCATTCAGCTGTCTGAAAACCAGCAGGTTGATGCCTTTTTCCCAAACCCCATCTGCTACAAGGTCATCACAGCTGGATATTCATTCTCAAAGCAGAAGCAAGACCGAGTTCTTGATGCCCAGAGATGCCACCCAGGCGTGCCAGATGCTGGATACGTGCCCACATATATCAAAACATCACATCCTGCCTCAGAGAGCTGGAGATGAGCATGAAAACCTCTCTTTATCCCATCCAGCCTCTCCTTGCCCCTTTCCTTGTTCCCATGGGCTTTATTTCTGAATTGCCACCCAGAACAGACTCCCCTTGCCCGAGGTGCCCCACCTTTCATGGATCAGCCCCATCAAAGTCTCCAGCGGGACCTAAGGCCTGAGCTGATGTCACTGCTCATTTGGGACATTTTTCCCAGCACAAGGATACTCCAAAAACTCACTAGCCCCTCTGTGGGGGGGCCTGGGGACCCTCTTTTCTGCAGGATTAAATCAACCCCGATGAAAGAAATGAAGTTGTGGTCACAGCTGATATGCTGGGCTACCCAGGGAGGCGGAGAGCTGGAGAGGACAGGGAGTTGAAGGGCACCAGGTAACAGGGGCCAGGGCTGGAGCCACCAATGCCAACACCACCCATGCCAGGATTGCAGCTGGGGCTTCCACTGGCGGCACATTAACCACCCCCTTCCACCTAATTTATGCAGGAGAGAACCACATCAATGCTGGTTCACCCAGCTCCCTCCCTCCTACAGGGCTCTCCCTGGCTGCTGGGCTGGTGAAGGATGCTCAGGAGGCAGCAGAGTGCTCTCAGGCTGTCCCCCATCATTCCTGGCTCCAGGCAGACTGCCTGCTCCCCTCCCTGACCCCCTTCCCAAGCACCATCCAAACCACAGGAACCTGAACCCATCCCACCTCTCTCTCCAGCCATCCATCACTCCTTCTCTCCAGAACCAGGTGGGATCCTCTTCCCCACTCACCACTCCAAGAATAATCCCAATATTGAGTACCAGGCTCCTTTACCAGTTTGTTATCCTCCTTTTCCCCCCCTCCCTTCCTTCCCCCGCTCCCTTGGCTGGTGAGAGCTTGGGGGCATTGCCAAGGAAGCGGCTGAAGCTGTGCCTGGAGTGCACCACCGCTCCTGCTGCTTCCCCAGGCAGCTGGGATTCATCAGATGGCCCAAAATAGGTTTTGGAGGTGTGAAGAATGTGTGGCAGAAAGGGTGGGGGAGGAAGGAAGGTGGAAGGGGGAGATGAGGTGTTGCTTTTAAAACCCAGAGGGGACCCATGACAAAACTCCTCTCGTTGTTGTGCAGACTCCTCCCCCCAGCACAGCTCCTCCTGACACATCTGGTCCCTGTCGGGAGAAATCACTCCCAGGCCTGGCTGTCTCCAGCTCCTGCTGCCACAGAGATGCTCAGTCCTTCAGCCCAGAGCTGTCAGAGAGGTGCTGGGGGATGGAGCTGTCCAGGGCTTCACAGATAACATCATTCCCAGGATCTAAGACTTCTGTCCTGGGCATTTCCCCACAGAAAGGCAAATGTTCCACTCTGGTTTAATGGAACCATTTTTTCCAGCTAGACTCAGCACCCCTCTGCCCCCATCCCATCCCTCCCCACCTCTATTCAAGCTGTTGCAGCTCCAGTCACCCAGCAAAGCCCTCCAGCTACAGCAGGGATCATCCTGCTGGGGTCAGAGCTATGGGTTTTACCATCCCTGCTAGTGGATCTTTCCCCTTCACAGGCTCCCCCCAGGCACTGGGAGCAAGGGATGTCACTGGAAGTGGGACCTGCTGCCCCAGCCAGGCAATGGAGGCTGCCAGCTGGTCCCTGCATGCCTCAGCCTCTGAACCCCAATCCATGGGAAGCTCCCTGAAAAGCTGTATTTTATCTCAGCTGAAGGGCAGGATGTTCTCAAGGCATGGGAAATGAGTTGAGAAAAATTCCTGGTCTGAACCACGAAGGGAATAGCGAGGGGGGACTGATCTCTGCATCATGAGGATTCACAGTGTGTCCCCAACAAGAGAAGGGCCAAAAAGAGACCCTGGGACCATCACCTCCACCTCTCTCCACTTTTGGCCAGATATGCCAGGAGCAAAGACAGGTTAAACCCTCAAAATACCCCAACCTGTGTGAGACCAGACCAATGAAGGATCCAAATACTTGGTTTCCAACCTTTCCCTGCTCTGCAGACCCTCAGGCTGATGCCCCCACGGGAGCTGAGCCCTGCAGCTTTCCCAGGGGATGTAAAACCAGCAAACTCTCAGCTCATGTGTTCAGTCCTGTGTCTGCTGGATTTCTTTGGTGGAGAACTGAAACAGAGGAGCCCAAAACATCTTCAGGAGCAAACATATGGATGGCCAGAGACCTGCAGCCACCTCTCCTTGGAGAGCAGCAGGCGCCTGCAGCAACAACTTCAGCCTGGAGCAAATACTTGAGCTGTCAAACCACAAAGAAGAGGGAAGGAGGCTCACTCAGTGGTAGTTGTTAATAAACAGAGAAGATTAATTTAACAGAAAGGTTAAATATAACCAGAGGAAAGGAGGGAAAAAAAAAAAAGAAATAAAATAATCTAACAATAGTGAGTTAGGAGAGGTGTCTGTTGGGGTTTTTCCATCTACAGAAAATTTTGAGAGTTCAAACCCCTTGGGCTCTGGAAGTTTTTTGGATCATTATGTGTGCGTGTGTGTGGTTTGGGCTTTTTTTCTCCATCAGAGTCATTAAACGATGATATTTACCATTGCCTATCACACAAAATGATGATTGATAGGAACCAGATGCCTGCATACCGATCTCATTAAATTTCTTTTTAAGCGATTCCATTCTCCACCCGCTAATTTGTACTCTGCCAGCGACATCTGGACCCAGTGGACAGGATGTCAGGATTGCTTTTCCTCTCTTTTTTGCCCTTGTAACAACTTTAAGGACACAACCATTCCCAGTAGCAGAGCCAAAGGAAATAATTAAGGTGCAAACCCACTGCAGTTACTGGAAACCTGTTTTCTGTTAGGGAGGAGTGGCATCTCCTCCATCTCCCCCACCTTCCTCCCTTTCCCCAGAGCACATAGAGCAAATCCTGCTTAGAGGAAACCTCCAAGCCCAGCCACCTCCTTGCCTCCCCAGCTGGAAAGAGGACACCTGGATGCTGCCTGGTTCCCCCAGGCACCTAAACCCCTGCCACTTCACTTCCGCTGTTTGCAAACTGTGGGGTGAAAATTCTCACCCCAGATCTGCTGGAAGGCTTCAGCTGAACCCCCAGCCAGCACTTGGAGACTGCTTTTTTTTTCCTAGATTTCCACAGAATCATTTAGGTTGGAAGGGGCCTTTAGGATCACCAAGCCCAACTCTAAGCCCACCACTAAAACACATCCCCAAGTACCACATCTACACATCTCTTACATCCCTCCAGGGTTGGTGACTCAACCTACCAATGCTTTCATGTTTTCTCTCGCCTCGTCCCTCTACGTGGGAGAAACTCTAAGGCAGCCTGGAGCCTCGGTGTCCCTTTCAAACCTCTCCTTCCAACTCCTCTCTGGGGTGCCTACAAAGCAGCTGATAATGGGTAGGCAGGTGCTGTGTGCTGCTGCTATTTATTATGCCGAGGGCTGGCTCACCGCTTTGCCTGCATGTTCCCCCTGCTCCTCCCAGCCACCTGTAGCCCATCATCCCCTTTTCAGGCTGGGGAAAGGCTGCTGGCTGCTGCCTGGGTGTTTACCCAGCCCAGGGTGAGGAAGGTCTCAGCTATGTCGATGCTACAGCTCAGCAAGACAGAAAAAGGCAAATCCAACTGGTAGGAAGAGGATGGTGCCTGCCTGCTCCCTTGCTCTCTCTCTGAAAACTCCTGAACAGGTGGAGATGGTGGTGGGAAACATCTCCAGCTCTGCCATGGGAGAGCTGGAGAGAAAAGGGCCAAGCCCCCCATCCACACACTAATGCCAAATTCAACTTCTACAGCTCAGAGAAATGTCTAGCTGGCCTTCCTCCAGGTGAAGCCCACATCCCCCTGCAAAGCCTTGGGAGCAGAATCCAGCATGATGCTGAACTGTGCTCAGAGGCTGTGACGCCCCAGTGCCCAAGGCAGAGGGACCAGGACACCCCAGTGAGGCTGGGAGTAGATTCCAACAGCAAAGACTCCACCAAAGGCATTTGGACAAGAGCTAGAAACCCCCAGGGGCAGGTCCTGCTCACTCCTGTGTGCACAACTCACACCTCCAAGTCCTCATTGCTGTTGTTTTTCCCTACCACATATGTGGATTCAGCCCAAAGCCTCTTGGCTGCACGGATGAACCTTTAGGGCAGGGGCAAGGACAACTTTCACAGAATGGATTAACAGCACCAAAATGGCTTTCCCACGTGTCTCTGGAGACCTTGGAGCTGGAAGAATACCCCTGGCTGGGTAGAGAGGTGGGTAAGAGACATGCACAAGGACATGTCCATGTTCCACTCAGACTGTGAACCTGTGTGTGGCTGGTGTCCACCACCACCACCTCTCCCGTCCAGTGCTCCCTTGGTGATTTCCAGCCGGCTCAGCTCGGGCAGGATCGCCAGCCAGCCGGCACTCAGCGTTCCCCAGGCACCCTGAGCGCCTGCCAGCCTGGCCGGGGTTGTCCTGACATTTCCTTGCCGTTAATGAGCCCTGAAGCTCCGCCGAGCCGCGTCCGGGCGCGGCCCCGCTCCGCCGCCGCAGCCTCATTACCGGGGCCGGTGGCACCGCCGGGCTTGGCCCTCCCCGCCTGCTCTGGAGGGGAATTGCCACGGCTGGTACCGACCCATCCTTAGCCACAGCCAGGGAAACTGCCCGGGGAAACTGCTCGCCCTCTTTTCTTGCCTTGGCCACGGATATCCTTGCGGCTCTCGGGGTGCTGAGTGGGATTTTTTATCCCCACGTGGCTTGCAAGTGATGCAAGGGCAGCACGGGGACAGGGGACATGGGGAAGGCTCTTTGGATATCCCAAGAGCTGCTGGCAGCGCCGAGGTTGTGGCTGGTGCGGGATGTGCCACAGGGATCCCCACACAACTGCCTTGGCCATGGAGAAGTCAGAAGGGCTGGTCCTGGGAGCTGTGATCAGACAATGCAGTGGTAGGAGAAGGGGCTGTTTTGAGACTGAGCTTATTAAACCCTCACTCGCCCCCTCAGCGCTCATGGAGTGGTTGTTGGGTTGGGAAATGTCCCTTCTGCGTGCCTGTGCCAGCAGAGCAGAGCCCTGCTGCTCTCTGGCTCTCCACAAAAACATCTCCCCAGCTTGACCACAACCATTCATGAGCATGGCACAGGGACACTGCTGCTGGTCCTCACTGGGCCTTTTCAAAGAGAGATATTGCATCTCTCTGAGCCACTTTGCCCTGAAATGTGTCCTTCATCAGCTGGGAACGGAGCCTTTCCCGATGGACGCCTCCACAAAACGCATGTTGGCTTTGGGGGTAGCTGCAAAATCACTTCTTTAAATGCCATTTTTGGGTAGATTCAACCCATACTTTTTTGATTCAGCTGGAAAAAAAAAAAAAAAGGTTTTTCTACATTGCCAGACTCATTACTCAGATTTTTTGCTATTTTAACCTAGAACTCACAATAACGTCTGGCATCCAAGGAGTGCTTTCATATTTTAAAGCTCTTTGCAAAGTGTCTGAATCCAGGTGTGTTTGCTCAGACTAAGCAGCCACTGAGATCCAGGGGCCTGATCCTGCCTTGGCAAACCTTCTGCTTCCCCTCCTACACCTCTTGAGGGGGAAAGAGCACATCAGGAGCGATGGAGAAGGCGGAAATTTGGAAAGCTGATGGCTCTGGAGTGGAGACAGTGGGAACAGAGTGATGGAGAAGCCCTGTGGAGGCGGCACAGCCTGCAGTGGCTGAGCCAGGTTGCGTTGCCTGCACTTGGCACGGCATTAGAATTTGGTCCAGATTCTCCTGGGATCTAATAGAAACTGTCCCTGGGTTTTAGCCCCTCTGGAATCCATAAAGTTTTGTGGTCTCACGTCTGTGCCTATGGTACGTGTGTGTGGGTGTGGGAGCGAGCGCGTCTGCCGGCCGGGACAGGCTGAGCTTTCAGCCCTGGGGTGCTGGGCTTAGCTGGGCTCTGCAAAGGAGACAGGGTCCCAAACCCCCTCTGATGTTCACCCTGGGGTGCTCTCAGCCCCCGTGTGCTGCAGAGGGCTGAGCCACCCCCGGGTGTTTGCATCCCCCAGCCCTGTGTCACAGTATTGCCAATAAACTATTGGAAGGAGAAAAGGGGGACCCTGGGGAGGGACAGCCACGGGCTGGAGGGCTCCTGCACTGCACAGCGAGGGCTAATGCAGGCTCTGAAGGCTGCCCTGCTCTGTGCTGAGGGAGGGGTCAAAAAGGACTGATTCCTGAATCACAGGTGGGGAAACTGAGGCACAGCAAGGAGCTCGGGGCACGGGGAGGCTACGGAGGAGCTTCAGCCCAGGGCTCCCAGCCGGCCCTCTTGGGATCCTCTCAGGCAGGAGGCACAGCCCCAGGTGAGCAGCTCCAGCCCCAACTCCTGCTGCAGCTCCAGCAAGGGTTAAGGCAGCTGTGAGATGGAGCCTGCAGAGGCCCCTGAGCTCCCGAGGAGGAAGATGAGCGTGGCGAGGAGACTCTGCTTCCTCCGGGGCGAGGCTCCCCACCGAGGAAATTGTCAATTAGCGACATAGTTTTAACCGCAGAGCGCAGATTCCCAGGATCCGGTGGCTGCTCAGCCGTAGTCCCCATTATTCTTGTTTGTGTCCCCCGGGGTCCCAGAGCTCTGTGAGATCAGGGACTCATCGTGCTAGGGCAGGACCCCAGGGCTTTGCTGTGGGTTCAGGCACCAGCAGCAGCCACGAGGGATGGGAACATGATGCCCAGCTCTGTGCCTCAGTTTCCCCACCTGCAAAGCATGGAAAGGCAGGGGGTGGAGGGGTGGGATGCTGCTTAGGGACAAAGGGAGCTGGCTGGGTTCTTGCAGGATGCCATCACTGCCTTTTGGTGGGCATTGCCTCCCTGCCCCCAGCCTCGGAGCACAGGATCAGGCCCCAGAATAATTTCAGAAGTGCTGCAAACCCCCAGGCCTTCCCACTTGGGAAAATGTAATTCCCTGCCCTCAGCAGCTCTGAAGAGATGGAGAGAGGATGGAGCAGGTAAGCAGGGAGAGACTTTCTGCCACCAGGCACAGCCAAGTCCCTGGTCACAACCCCAACCAGAAGTGCTGGCTTTTAAAAGAGATTTACCTGCTCTCACCACTCTGCCCGTGGGGGTTGCACCAAGGCGGGGTCCACAGCCACGCACCCCCTTCCTTCTTCCTGGCCACACCTGTGCAAACCCCTTTCTGCCTCAGTTTCCCTAGCAAGGGGAGCAGGAGCACCAGGCTGGTACTGGTGACACAGAGGCTGACTGGAGCAGCTCCCAGCCCCGGCAGGCTGTGTGCGTGCCCACCCAAAATGTGCCGGGCGGGTCACCTGGCACCGACCCCACCAGCGGCCGCCCACTGCCCCCTCCCCAGCCCCGACCTCTGGAGCTGCTGAATCACGTCTTGGGGAGCGGCTGCCGCCCGCCCGGGCTCCCGGCGGCCTCCACGCATGACCCACTTCTCCCGCGGCTGCTCCAGCTGCGAGCACAGCTGGGCGAGCGGCAGCGCCGGTGCTCCCAGCCCCGGCCAGGGCTGCTCTGCTTTCGGCCGCCACGTGCTTCCCCAGGGAGCTCGGGTGCAGCTCAGAGCTCACAGCGGGGCTCAGAGCAGCAGTGCAAAGACTGCTTTGGGGACAGGGTTTGTGACCGGGGGGACACAAACCAGCTGTGCCACGCGGGTGCAGGAGGATCTGCTGCTCCAATCTGCTGGAGGGGATGGTGCCTCTCCCAAATGGCTTCGCTCTCCCCAGGGACATGCACAAGGCCAGACCTCACTTTGAGCATCCCAGGGAAGCTGTGGCTGAGGGAGCAGGGGGTGGGTTTAGCTGGGATGTGCCAGGGCACGTGCCATGACTAAGGATGCAAAGGCTCCCAAAGAGCCAGGGTTCACCCTAGGAGGCAATTCTGTCCTGCCCCTGTTGTCACAGCAGGAGAAAACCTTCACCACAGCACACAACTCTGCCTGCATTAAAAAAAAACAAACCCAAACTGGACCAAAAACTTCTGCTGGGAAAGTTTGTCTTGGGACCAGAGCTCGGCCACCCAGTCCCCACACCACACCTCAGTTCTCCTCATGCCCAACCCTGCTCCAAGCACCTTGGGGACTCCAAAAGCAATGAGTTGCCCTGGGTGAATCCCCCACGGCGTTGCCACGAGTCCCTCAGTGACGGCGTGGGCACAGAGCCACCCTCCCTGTGTCTGTGGGCAGTGGGCACCTGGAAGGGCTGGCAGATGGAGCCATGGCATTGCCCAGCTGCTGGGCAAGGGGCTGGCCATGCATGGCTGGTGGCCAAGCCACGAGCTGAACCTCCTGGGATGAGGCTGAGGGGAATCTTATAACCCCCAGATCTCTGCCATTTCTGCTTCAAACCCAGCCTAGGTAGGTTTGGTGTCCCCAGCCATGGAGCTGTCACACCTCCTGACTGCCCTGACTGCCTACACGGACTGGGGGCCATGGGAGAATGAGCTCAGCCATCAGCTGGCTCTGAGAGAAGGAAATGTTTGTGAAGGAGATGGAGAGGGGTCTCCAATGTCATTTTGGAATCTGCAGAGGGTTCTTGGTAAGAAAATCCCATTGCAGTGCTGGCAGCGAGCCTGGAGGGGAACTGGCTCTGCTCATCATGATGTCCAGGGAGGCTCTGCTCCCTGCAGACCCTGTGGGCTCAGAGCTTTAGCTCAGTCAACTGGAAAACTTTCAGATGATTACAAGTGAACAGCACATCCTTCCAAGGGGTTCCCTGCACACCCACAGTCCCCTGGTGCAGGAGGAAACGGGAAGGACACAACCCATACCTGGGGTTCCTGGTGTTTGGTCCAGGTAGGGTCTGACTGGGGACATCCCAGGGATGAGTGGTGTGGCTCTGGACAGGACCTTTGCCAACAGGCCACTGCAGGCATCTCACCTGCCCCTCTCCTTGCCCTCTTCAATATGGGAAACAGCCTGTTGGTGCCATACCCCCCTGGTACCCCCAACTCCCAGTGCCGGTGTGACCCTGTGGGATTTCCACTTGGCTCTTTCCCGGTGTACCTGGATATGGTTTTACTGCCAGACAACACAAGAACCCCCACCTGCTTCTGCTCCCCTCCTCCAGAGCATCTCCCCTGCTCTGGCTGCAGGTGCAGAGCTTTGAGCTGCTGTCTGTGCCCCATTGCCATCGGGAGATGCTCTGCACCCCCCTCCCCGGGGCTGCTGTCCCCCCCTGCCTGCTCTCCCGCCTGTGCCCCCCGCAGCCCCTTCCACCGCCAACTTCAGCGCTCTCCTTCCCGCCGACGCTGCCGCCGGAGGGACAGATGGTGCCCTCGGAGACACACCTGCTTGGGTTTTATCTTGGCTCCCAACTTGCATTATTTCACCCGCCAGCCTGCTAGGGACCCGTGCCATCCGCACGGCGCTCCCTGGGGGGGCCAAAAACCCCAGATCCCCAACCCACCCGCACCCGGGGCTGAGCTCCCCCCGCCTCCGCCGCCCCCCCAGCCCCGGCCGCAGGTTAAGGTGACCTTTGCATGGAAGCAGCTTCCCCCAAAGTCCCCGGCAAGGCTCCCTCGCTCCCCCCGCTGCTGCCACCCGGCTCAAAGGTGTGGGAATCCGAGGAGCGCT
The DNA here is from genome assembly GCA_013400635.1 of Hypocryptadius cinnamomeus. Classification (NCBI taxonomy): domain Eukaryota; kingdom Metazoa; phylum Chordata; class Aves; order Passeriformes; family Zosteropidae; genus Hypocryptadius; species Hypocryptadius cinnamomeus. The sequence continues at coordinate 20,676 of VYZP01044214.1, forward strand.
GTGAATCCCTCCCTGCTCCCAGGCAGCAAATACACCCAGCCAGCTCCCCACTCGCTGTCATTCATCTCCACTCAGTTCTATATATTGTTCTGCCTCTTTCTGAGCTATATAGAGATTCAGTTGGATTTGCTGCTTCCTTTTTTTTGGTTTGTTTTTTAAATACCTGATGAGTATGGAGACCCCAACGTCCTCGCAGTTTGCATATACTCTGCTCCATATCTCTTGAATAACCTTTTTTTCTGCGTCTGAAATTTCTTCACTTCTTTCCCATCTCTCAATCTCCATTTCTCCCTGGACTTTCTCCATGAAAAACAGCCGGCAGGATCCTCCGGGAAGCCAGGAGGAGATAAAGAGAGATGTGTGTGAGCGGGTATATCCTGCGAGAGGAGACAAGGTGTTTGCTTGGCTGCTCTGCGACGTGTGGATGTGTGTGTGTGTGTGTGTGAGTGTGTGTGAGTGCAGCTGCCTGTCAGCGTGTTTAGATATGGAATTTAAAAAATATCCCGGAGGAATGATGCGTGCGATTAGATTTGAGATCTCCTAGTGCTGTCCATGGCTGTAGTTAGCTTCAGCTCGCCTCGGATGTGTGTGGCTGACTGATGAGGAACTGCCTGAAAGTAAAATATTCAAAGGCATTGCAAGACCAGCCTCTTCACCAATGTGTGAACGTGAGCTCACTTTCTCCCTCTCTCCTCCTCTCTCCCACTCCTCCCTCCTTCCCTTTTTTTTTTTTTTTTTTTTCCTCCCTGAAAGGGGGGGGTGGAAGAGATTCTTGGG
>VYZP01044214.1:21788-84387 GCA_013400635.1 Hypocryptadius cinnamomeus
ACGTGCAGGGACAGACCGGGAGCTCCACGCAGCCTTGAACCGTTTGGCTGGAGAGCAAAGCTCAGCTGGGAGCAGCTGAACCCATCAGGGTTCAGAGCAGTGTGGCCAACCCTACCCTTCCAGAGGTCAGGAATCGTTCAATAACATCACCAGCAGCTGCTGAGCCATCAGATTTTCACCAAGTTTGCATTTGATTTCTGCCCACTGGGATGAACAGCCATGAACCGCAGCTCAAACAATGTCCCCAGGTGGTCACCAGGCAGCAGAGAAACCCCTCTGGGCTGGGGATGGCACAGTTGAGCTTATCACCTTCCCTTGAGGTACAGGGAAAGAGGTGCTTTAGACTTAGCTTAAACCCAGAGAGACCCAGCTTAAACCCAGAGAGACCCAGCTTAAACCCAGAGTAAAATTGCAATGCAGTACAAGGGTAAAAAGTCCCATTTCAAAAATGGGAAAAATCAAATACTGACTAATGTGAACACTGGAGGCATAATCTGAGTCAAGTGTTGGTTATCACTTGCCATGTGTTTAAAGAAGAGAGATCTTTGAGCTTTTGTATCTGGTGTATTAGTCCACCCCAGGCTCAGTGGCACGTGGTGCCTGGGTGCAGCAGGTGCTTTTCCTCACTACCTGCCACCAGGAGTCAAAATGTCTGGGCTCAAAAGTCTGGGCTCAAAAGTCTCAATTTAGAAATATTAAAATATTAGAAAACATTACAAAAGTAAGTGAGAAATCCCCCAGCTTTTTTCAGATGTCTGCCTCCTTCCCTGGGCTCATCACGTCTGGCCCTGGCAGGAGCCCAGCCCTGCCCATCCTGCTCCACAAAAGGAGGTGGGGAGTGAAGCAGAGGTGATTCTCCACTGCCTCAAAATCCCAAACGATCCCAACAGCCCTGCATTTCTGCGTCTGGTCCCAGACGTGGGACATAAATCAAGGGCAGGAGTGCAGGCACACGCTGTCACGTGCCTGCCACCCGTTTCCATGGTTTCCCGTGACTGTTGCTCTCAAGGGCTTGGGGTTAGGAGGCGACTTGTTCCAGAAGGAGAGAGATGCTGCCTTGACACCATTGCTGCCTGCTGGCCCCGAGGGGAGCTCAGCACGGTGCCTGCTGCTCAGACAGGGCACTCCAGGCCCGTGGGGCTCAGGGAGGGGGACACAGAACTCAGTCCCCATGGCCAGCGCAGACACTGAGATGGGATCAGCCTGCATAATCCACACTGAAGAAATCAATCCATCTCAGATCCTGATTCAACACCCTGATCCCTCCCTCCTCACCAACTGAGCATCACAGCCCTCCTGCTCTCCATCTCCTTCCTGTGGTCCTGTCCCTGTGATGGGGTGACACTGTGGTGCCCTGTCCCTGCTGAGCCTGAGCCTGCTTCTCCCAGAGCTTCTGCACAGCAGGAAGAGATCAATTGCTTGTTCAAGCCATCCTCCATGCCAGCTGCAGAGGGTGAGGATGGGTTTCCAGGCCCTCCAAGCCTCTGCTTGTGGCATGCCATGTTCCTGAGGGGTCTGTACCCACCTGCCAATGGCTTCTCCCACTCCTCCCGTGCCCTCCCACGTTGCCTCTCCTCCTCTCATGTGCTGGGTGCAATGAGAAATGTACTTGGCTCCTAATCCTTGAGTGGGAGGTAAAGGCAAAAAAACCCAAGACTTCAGTTCCACAGCGTGTGGGATGTGGATGATGGCAGATCCCCACCTTTGACTTCTCCACTGTCTCTGGGGTGAAGGCAGACACCTCAAATCCAGACATTTGGGTCTGAGTCCACCCTTCCTGGTGCTTGGGGACAGCCTTGTCATTTGGTTCCTGCAGAATAACAGGCCACTTCTTGTGTCCCTCACAATGTCAGCTCCCTGGGGCCTTCTGACAGACACCATCACTTGGGGTGGTCCCAGGAAGACAGCACATGAGATCCATCAGGGAGTGCTTTGGGAAGGAGCTGCAGGAGCTGCCCCAAGGCCCTGGTGCTGGTGGGATTCCAGGGCTGCAGCGAGGATCCCTTCTCCAAACCCTCAAGGCACCAACCTGGCCAGAACAGGAGCAGTCCTGGGATTCTGAGTGGAATAAGGCTGAGGGCACCAGTTCTTCCTTCATTCTCCTCCCAGAGCCATTCTGGGCTAATGACCTGGAGATTTTGGATTGTCACCCTGACCTTTGCTGAAGCAAAGCCTCTGGTTGCCAGCCCAGCTCAGCCAGCAATGCCCTCAGCAGGCCAGGCCTCTCTCTCCCCTTTCCTAATCCAGCCCTGCTGCCAACTGCAATGTCCCAGCCTGAAAAGGAATAACAAGTCTTCAGGAAACAGCTTTGCAGTGCTGCTACCCAGAGAGGGAAGGATTTAGCCTAAAGCCTGTACAAATGCTCTGTGCTTATTGCAGGTTTCCTTCCCCCAGCTTCTCTGATCCCAGGAGATCTGTGTGCAATCCTGATGCTCCAGCTGTGCTGGCAGTACCTGTGGTCTGAGCATCTCTGCACGGTCAGGCTGGAGGACAAAAGGGGCTGCAGGCAGCAGGACCCCCCAGAGCCAGCTGGGGTTGGATTGCTGCCTGAATCTCCATCCCAAGGTGGGGGTGATCCCAGTTTAATCACACAGTCATTGTCCCCATTGCTGGAAGGCTTGGTCACCAATTTACTCAGAAAGACCTGAAGTACTGAGAAACTGGGATTTCTCCAGTTCCATGTCTTGGCTGGGAGGAGATGTGCCAGGAAAGTGACAATGAGGGAGCTGCTGTCCCCTCCCAGCTCTGTGACTCCTGGGCTGTGGTGAGGGGCAAGGCCCGGAGCAGACATTCCTAACTGATGGAATCCAGACTGCAGGCAGTGCTGCTGGAGCTGTGGGGAATGTGCTTAAACCAGACCAGCCCAGATGCTCCTTCCTACATGGGAACAGGGTTCCTCTGCTCTGGGCTCCCAGTCCAGCAAATGTGGCTTTGTGCAGACTGAGGTGCCACCAGAGCAAACCTCCCTGTGGGACCCTGCCCCAAGCCCCCAGCTCCCAGAGGGACCACAAGCCCTGTGGCCACTCCAGCCTCAGTTCACCACCCCCTTGTGTGGGAGCAGGAGGATGTGGGATGCTGGGGACTGGGACAGCAGCAGCACTGAGGTGATGCCTGGGGAGGGACTGTGGGCTGAAGACCCTTGGCAGCAGCAAGCAGGGTGGAGGCAGTGGGTGTGATGGGGACAGCACAACCTCCCCATGACTTTAAACCTTATGACAGTTTTTCTGGTTTCCTCCCCCCAAAATTCCTACCAACCCAGAAAAACCCCCAAGGATTAGGAAATCCAGGGCAATAGGAAGAAAGGAGCCTTGAGAGAGGGGCTGGTGCTGCCCAGGGCTCTCTGTCAGGACAGGGCAGGGCAGGGCAGGGTGAGAGAACCCTGGGGAACACTTCCAACCCTTCCTGTTCCTGGACTGGGAATGTTGCAAAAACTCCCAGTTCCACACTGGGATTTGGAAGAAACTGAAACCCTGTGATGCAACTGGGAGAGATGAAGCAAGAGACGCTCAGGAAGCAGATGACAGATCCAGCACCACAGGGCTTCATGAACAAGGCATTAGCCAGCTGGTAAATTCCCCCAGATCCTGAATAGCCCCCGGTGTCACCACTCTCCCCTTCACCCCCAGTGCCCAGCTCTTCCCCCCTGGAGCACAGCCCCTGTCACAGCCAGGCCCTTCAGTGGTAAGCCAGAGTGACAGGGTCGTTGGGAAACAAGTTGACATTTCCAAACTGATTCTCTTTGCTGCTCTTTTCCTTCCTGAAGCTGGTCTGAGCATGGCAGGGGTTGCTCAGGAAAGCCAATAAGCTAATGTATTCATATCATCTCACATTTGGTGCCAGGACATGAAGTAAACACCATCAGGGACTTCGCTCTGGTTCAAAGACAAGCCGTGATTCTTATTCCGATCACATTATCCATGCTCCTCTTACAGCTTCATTGATTCATATCTTAAAACAAAAAACCTTCAAAACTCATTGTCTGCCCCGTCATTCCAGCCCTGCTCTCAAGGGCCAGGGCAAGAAGCATTAACTAATCTGCTCACATTACCTTGCCTTTGAACCAAGCACCTCTCAGCATCAATCAAGAGTGTTTGGAGGTGATACATTCCTGCACAAGGGGCGAGTTTGGGCTGCCAAGATCACCCAATGACCTCAGTGCCAGAGTCAATCGATTCCAGAAGATCTGTTTTGCATTGCAGGGGTCACCCAAGTGAGTGCAGGGGCCAGCACTCAGGCACTGCCCCCTGCACCGGGCTGCCTTTCACGCTCGGGGGGCATCCAGGGTTTGAGCAGCCCAGTGATGATGCCCTGTTTGGTTAAGGAGGGCTGTGTGCTTATAAACAAGTCCCTGAAGGAGAAAGATCAGGGCCTCAGGCAGCATCTGGGGTGCAAGAACAGGGACTTTGCTGGTGTCTCAGCAGGGGGAGAAGAGTTTACAAGCAGCAATGATTCCTGCATGGAGTCCTCCCAGGGATTACAAAAGCCAGGCTGTCGATTGCCAGGGAAAAGAAGGTCCTTCCAGCCTCCTGGGCTCCAGCTCAGCCAGAAGCCGCTGTTTGTTTGGCTCCAGTGACTTCCCAGCATACCACACCGTGCTCCTGGGGGCTCAGCGTGCTCCAGGGGTGGCTGGCTGGGACAGGGGCTTGGCCACCCCACACACTCCCCGGTGCCTTGCGCAAGGCAGCTCCGCACCCTCCGGCCAGCCTGACTTCCTTACACTCAGGAAGGAATTAGTCACTCTTGTCTCCATCTGGCCGCAGGACACACTTGGGATGTTTCTTCCACCACTCTCATAAAGGTTTCCCATCCTGCTGGTGCCAGCAATGAGGCCAGATCCATCCCCTTTGCTCCCGGCCGACCCCCAGGTTCAGGAATGGGGACTGTTTACTGGATAGCCTTAGAGGAATTTGGTTTTACTGACATTTCAAGAGCTGCTTGAGACTGTTGTTTTCAGGGCTTCGAGTACTTTGAGAGGACATGTCCACCAGGAGAGAATTAACCACAGCTGTCCCAGACCCCTGCCAGGGCTGGACTCAGGGGGCACCTCTGGCCTTGGCTGGATGGGGATGGAAAGCCAGGCTTCCTGGAAAGCTCAGTTTTGCTTTCTTTCAAACTCAAGCACTCAATGAACCCAGACCCATCTAGGTTGCTTGGATTTGGTTCTGGTTTCAAAACCCTTTTGCAGGAGGAAGCTGTTTTCTGCCTGAGTTATGAGAATGCCCAGACTGGGGCTTTTCTCAGCTGCCCTGCTAAGGCCAATGTCCATCCCATGTCAGCCCCTGTCTCATGCCCTGGGGCCAAAATGGAGCTGGGCATGGGGAGAACCCTCAGGGTTGTGTGCACAGCCCCAAAGGGAGACACATCCCAACTTTGATGAGCACCAGTGTTAGACTCCATGGATCAGAGCCCATGCCAGGGTGTCCATGTGGCACAGGCAGTGCTGGGGGTGGGGGCAGAGAGTGTTCACTGCAGGACCCTCATGCTAAAACCCCATCTGGGGGCAAAACCCCACAGCCAGTGTCTGCAGCTCCCTGTCTGCTCTGGGGCCATTCTCCAGGTCAGCACCATCACCACCATCAAGCCCCATGTGTGTGTGCACAGATCTGCATGGCACACACAGCTGTCTTCCCCCTGCCTCTCCTGCAGAGGGGCTTGCCAGTTGTTCTGTTTAACCTAAACCCACAAAGCCACTCCAGAATCTGTTCTGCTTTGCAAAGGGCTGAGCTGGGACGAGGTGTGTGAAGGTGATTCACTGCCCATGGAACTTTGAGTGTAGGGAAAGGCTTCCCTGGCAGGACAATAGGATGGGCAAGGAGATTTGGGGGAGAGCAGAGGGCCAGAGGAGCTCTGTGAAGAAAGGTGAGTGTGCTGCTGAGCTATGGGAGAGCAGGGAGGAGGAGGCAAACCCAGCCCGGGTGAGGGAAGGATGCAGACAAGGTCTTGGGATCAGCTGGCTGAGACGAGTCCACAGGGAATTACAGGCAGGTCTGAGCCTGTCAGATTACTGGAGCCGGGAAGGGGGGGAGCGGGTTGAGGCAGGTCTGGCAGGAGGAGGGATGGAGGAGCTGGAGGGAAAGAGAGGAGCAGGGCAAGGTGGGCACTGAGGGGAGGGAGGCACACGGGAAAGGGGGGGGAAGAGGGGAGTACCCAGCCCTGGTGGTGTGGGGCTGGTGGGGGCAGGAAGACAGACTGGGGGTGCCATGGGGTGGATGAGGTGGGAACCGGCCTGCTCCATGACACGTCACCCCCAGCACCCACCTGGTCAAGGTGCAGGGCTGGGACCAACCAGGACAGGAGCACCACACACCAAAACCAATTAAATGCTCAAGGGCTCACAGAGCAGCCCCGGGGCTCCCTCCCATCCAGAGGTCAGAGGAGAGCGTCCTCATTTGCTGCCTCTTAAATACATCTGATCCTGCCTTAATTCCTCCTAAAACCCTCCCCGAGAGCTTTCAGGTGGCTGCTGGGGAGAGGTGCCCATGAGCTGGGGTGGCAGGCCAGCCAGGCACGGGTGACAGCCCTGGGCTGAGCAGTGCCTCCAGAGGGATGTGAAGGGCTGTGGGCACTGGTGGTGATGGAGGAAGCGCCATGTGCACCACCATCCTGATCCTGGGTCCACTGGTCCTCCTGCTGCGGCGCCGCTTCTGCAACAAAGTCGAACCGTACGTCCTCTCCTGTCCCCCTGCTGTCCCCTCAGGGCTCTGGGGCTGGGGATGGAAGGGTGAGGGGGGCTCTGGGGTGGAGGATCTCACTCCTCAACCTATGGACATTCATGGAGATATTTGGGTTCCTTCTGGTTTTGGTTCTCTGGATGACACCAGGAGACATTGGCTCGAGCTGGGTAGAGAGGAGCCTTCTGTCATGCACCAGTGCCAGTAAGGAGGAAATGCAGGACTGCTCCTCCAGTTTGTCTGGTGTGAAGGACCAGGGATAAACCACTGGGATGCTTTCACATGTGCTGGTCAAGGTGTTTCCCAAATAGAGCAGTCCTGCAGCCTGGCTGCCTGACTGTCTTCATGCCTTGGCTTGGGAGGAGATTGAGCAGTGACTTCAGCTGTGGGGACATCACCAGGCTGACATTGACACTCAGCTGGTGTTAAACAGTCCCGGGGAGGTCCCGCTCCACCCTTGCTGTTCTGGGAGGTTGGATGAGTGTCTGGATGTGTGGAGTGCTTGAGAGCACCAGCCGAATGTGGGCTCTGAGGAAAGCCAGCAGCCACCACCCCGCACCCTGTTGCGCTGTGCTCCATGTTCACACACGCTCACAGGAGCTCCTCCTGGCTCCAAGGCGAAGGCAGGGAGCAGATGGGAAGGGACTTGCTGCAGTCCCACACCAAGGCAATGACAAAGCTGCGACAGGAGGGCAGGGTCACCTCCTGCTCGGTGCATCCCCGCTGCGCCACGGGCACGGTGCCGGCGGCTGCGGCTTCCGCTACCTGCAGCTCCTCGTGTCTTTTGGGAGGGCGTCTTGCTCCTGTTCGGCACTCGCTTGGCTTCGGCTCGGTGGCAGCAGGGCCGTGCTCATGGCGAGCCCGAGCATCGCCCTCGCTCCCTGTGCCTGCTCCAACGCCAGGCTCAGCTCGGGAGGTTTCTGCTGGAGACACACAAATCTATTTACCAGTGGAGACTGGAGACATCTGAAAGTAGGGAGGTCGAATTGGCACTTAATGAGACGATTAAGTCAGGGGAGGGAGAAACAAGCCTCAAAGCAGGGAAGGCATCTCCTGGCCTCTGTGCCCCTGGGTTTCCCTGTGCTACCTGCAGCTCTGGCTGGATGAAACACTCATTAAGTGTCTGAGCAAATGAGCTGCAGAGGTGGGGGCTGTCTCTGGGCAGAGGGTGCAGGGATGACTGGCAAGGCTGGCAGACTGCAGGTCCATCCCTTGGGAAGCTGCAGGAGGAATGGGCAGGTACATGGCTGGGGGACAAGTCACCTGGAATGATGGCACAGAGCTGGCAGTGTGGAGGCAGCCCAGTGCCCCAGCCCTGGACAGGCAGATCCAGCTGCAGCACAAACCCTGCCCCGGGGAGCTGTGTGCAGGGTCAGCTTCTTAGGAGCAAGCAGTGAATAAAACACAAATCCGTGCACGAGGAGATAGGAGGGAGCCTGGAGCTGAAAAGGCTGGGGCTGGGACAGGCATGGTCCTGCCCTGGCTACTTCCACTCAAGGCTGGATCAGCACTCCTTCCACCACATTTAAACTGCAGGTCTGTAGCCTGGTCAGTCCTTTCACCCAGCTGGTTTCATCACCACCACCACCACCATCAGCAGCAGCAGCAGAGCACAGGGAGAGAATGTGCCTTGTGCCAGCACCAGCAGCAAAAAGCTGGAATGAGCACAAGGGCTCCCATCACAGCATGGACCTGGGAGCATGAGGGAGACTCAGAGCTGGATGGCCAGGAAAAACTTCCTCCAAGCCCCACTGCAGTCTTCAGACGCACCTGGTCTGGATGCAGCCCATAGAAAAGCCGTACACTCCTAGATTTGTTCTTTTGGTGATTAATTGCTCTCACCATTAAAGGCCAGTGGCTATTAACAGCTTTTCTACTTGATCTATTTTGGACATTCATCTACTTGCCTTGCTTGGTGTTGGCATAAATCAGAGCTGTTCCACTGACAGCTTTACACCAAAAGAGATTCTGTTTCCAGACTTTCATGTCCTGGAAAAGAAATGCAGCAGAAGCAAGAGAAAAATGTGCTGCTGGGCAGAGCCTGGGGGGAAATGGTGCAGGAGACCAAGGCACAGTGGACCTCATGAAGGGCAGGCAGCATCCTCAAGACCAGGAACAGACCTGAGGCACCAGAGCCCCAGTACTGTGTTGATCCAAATTGGATTTTGGCCAGCTAGATGACCAAGATTAGGCTGCTCAGGCACCAGGACTCCATACAGCAAAAAAGACCAGGATTTTCCATGTGTGCACTGTTCTGGATGACTGCTGGATTAAAGACATCCCTGAGAAACAGCCCATGTGAAGAAGTCAGGAGCCCACATGTTCCATGGGATAAACCTGGCTCGGTGAAGGATCAACCCTCTGCCTCTGACGTCCCCGTGTGCGAAGCAGGGCGTGCACCCTGAGCAAAGGACACAAATGAACAGCACAGGCAAGATTAGATTATGTGAAATCCCCTGCTCACTTGACCTCCTTCACGTCCCTGTCTTCTATTTATATACCTTGGGGCAGCCAGGAATGGCTCAGGTTGTCCTTGGCCCACCCTCACAGAGCTGGGGGGCTCAGCCGTGGGATTAGTGTTGGCCACTGGAGCTGGCTACCACCACCTCAAACTGAGAGGTTTGAAGGGATTCCTCCCAGCATCCCAGCTCTGGGTCTGCTATCCCCACCCCTTGCTACAGCTGAAAAGCAAACTGGAACACTATCCTGGACTAACCTGCTGTCAAGAGACAGGAAGGTCAAGAGGGACTCCTTGTGCTTGGATTTCCTCACAAGCAGTGATTTATTCTTTGTTTTGTGTGATATTTAAGGAGAAGATCCTGGCTGGGGGCCAGAGCTGGCTATGGATGTCTGCTCTGTTTGCCTTTCTCATGTTCTTCCCCTCCAGTCTCTGCCTGGCAGGAGCTGCTCACCGCCTGCTCCTGGGTTTGGGGAGGTGGAGATGCTGCTGGGGTGGAACAGGGGGTTTGGTCGTGGTGCTGGTCTAGCATGGTGTGATGCAGGGGACTGAGCACCCAAGGGAGTACAGGAACACCCAAAGGGGCACAGGTCACACAAAGGAGCCAGCTGGAAAGAGCCAGGTCTGTGAGATGTCCTCCATGAAGAGCTCTTGGAGAGGTCTCAGGCTTTGTGGGGCAGTGCTGGACTATGGCAAAGGGAAGGAGGTGCTTTGGGAAGTGAAACGTGGGCTTACCTTACTGCTGTTTTTTGAGACCCCTCCCAAAAGGCTGGACATGAATCCCCTGGGCCCCAGAGGATTGCTTTCCTGGGACTGGGAGCCAGGGCCATGGAGAGAGGGACTGTTTAGCCCCTGTGCTGATCTCCTCCCAGAACACCCTCGTCGTATCCCACACACTGTGCTGCAAGACAAGAACAGACCCTCTGCACTTCAGTCTGGGGAAAGCAGAGCCAGTAGCCTGGCATCATCTAGATCAACCTTCCAGCTTATTTCCCTCTGGGAAGCAGGACATGACCTCCTCATTTCCACTGGCCAGGCACGGCTGGCAGCTGGCAGTGGTGGCACACGGCTCTGCTTCTCCAGGCTGGAGCAATCAGAGCGCAGCAGGCAGGCACAGACAAGTGTCAGCCAAATTTCTGTACACTTTAAATTCATTAGCAAGGCCACAAACACAGCCCCAAAGTGCTGCAGGCACAGGCGAGCCGATAAATAACCACAAACCCACCAGCAAGGGAACACCCCTCTTCTTTCCACAGGAGATAGGGCTCAGCATTGCTTTCCCTCCATATCTGCACAGCAGCTGAGCAGATCCACTCTCTCCCTGGCTGTTTGCAATCCAGTACCAGAAGGGTCAATTCTGTGCCACTTCTGCGGAGTCATTATCCTGTCGGTTATATAAATGTCTGGGCATGCACAAAAGGCAGTGCTGATACAGTGGCTCTGACACCAACTCTCTCCAACACCTGCTTTTCAGCTGGGGAGCGAGCTGAGCACAAGAACATCTCGAGAGCTGTCACACAGAAGGCTGCTGTCTTTCAAGCTGAATGGAGGTCTAAATAGCTCTCACTTCTGCTTTAGAATCTCATTTCTAAATGCAATTAATACTGGCACATGCATAATGAGAGACTGACGAGTGAATACAGACTCCAGCAATAAAGAAGCCAGCCCCAAGTGCTATGTAAATATTACAAATCCTCACAGGGAGCTGACCTGGAGAAGACAGCTCTCTGATGATTAAACCCCAGTGACAATACGACTGCATTCCTACATCTGTCACAATACTACCTGCTGATACATAATGAGCCACGCTAAAAGAACTTGCTCTTGCTGCTCTTCAGTGCAGATAAAATGTCTATTTGTAGAATGTAATTAATCTCTTCTTCAAAATCAGGAACCTTAGTGTCCTTGGTAACAACATGCCAGTGACTCAGAGAGCGTCTCTGGCTTTTCCTTCTGATTTTGGAGCGAGTTACTGAAAGTGACCCCCAAATTCTAGCACTGCAAAGGAGCACAAGTGGGGAAGCCACCAGTATCTGGAGGTAGGGATAGGTTTTACCCACCTTTCTGGTCTCTGCAGGGCTGCTTTGGGAGCTTAAGGAGGTCCCTGGACTTGTTTCAGCCACGTTCCCTGTGAGACAAGCTCTGCCCCAAGATCTGCTCCCCAACCCATTGAGAACAAATTCCCTTTTACCATGGGGTATAACAGGGCAGAGAATAAACTGTCAGGAGAGCAGGGGCACAATCACAGGATGAAGCTGCTCCCTCTTTTGCCTGGTTTCCCCAGCAGTAAGTGCTGTGTCCTCTGTGTGTGTGTGTCCATGCCTGCTCCCACTGATGGCTTTCGAGCCTGCTGCCTTATTTCAGCCAAGTTTGGCAGGGGATGGAAGTTCAAAGGCATCCATTCCCCACCATGAGCACCAATGTGGCAGAGGGATGCAGGAAAGTGCTGCTAGCAGATCCCCTGGTCCCTCTGAGGGTTGTGTTTGGGCATGGCCTGCTCCTCCAGCCCACCTTAGGCTGGATGAGATTTGTGCTAAAAAGGAAAAGTTGCTCCAAAGCAGCCAGGGGCCATATCTGCTTTCTATGAATTTCAGTGGGAAGAACCAGTGCTGGATGTCGCTCACTGACCCAGTTCCAAAGCCCAGGGGAAGCATGGGCCGTGATACGGGGACAGCTGCGTGGAGAGTGGGTGATGGAAGACTTGCATGATTTATTTATTTCCTGGGAAATAAAAAGGAAGAAGAAAAGAATTGTTGGATAAAATCAGCATATTTCAGGCTAAACTGTGCTGCAGCAATTCCATGTGGGACTGGAGCTGAGCTGCTTGGTCCCCTGTAAGGGAGATTCATCCATGTTGCTGCACAATGCTCTGCAGAGCCAGAGGGACGTGGGGAAAAGGAGGGTTTGCTGTTACTGAGAGCTCTGCTCTTCAGTGCAAAAATGCCCTTTACTGGAGCAAGTTATCACTTCCCTTTGGAGAGGGGCTTCAATCAGCACCACTGCCTACAGCTCACCCCATCTCCTCTGTCCCCAGGCACTCCGAGGGAGAGGAGGAGATCGGGAGAGAGGCTGGCTCTGACCCTCACGCCACGTAACAGCGCTTCGGAGCAAAGGCCAGGTGGGATGCAGCAGTTACATGGGATGATGCAGCTCTGAGGAAACTGGGGGAAGGACATGTAAAAAGCCTGGGTTTCACCTTCAAGTATTTTAATGGTGATTTTCTTGTGTTTCATCAGGATTTATTGGTTTGCCTGCCTATTGGTGAGGCTGTGAAGTCTCAAGAAAAGTGTCTTGCTCTGGAGAAAGGAAATTAAACCTGGAGTGGCTGGATTGGAGGGAAAACCCCATTTTTCCACTACTTTCAATAGCATTTCATTTGCCAGGTGAGGGCACACACAGCCATTTCTCTCTGACTGCCTGGATGCCAGGAGGATCTCGTAGGGACAGAAAAAGCAGCAGAGCCAGGGTGATCCAGCTGTGATGGGGTGCAAGGGTGCAGGTGCCCAGAGAGGACGTGGATGCCACATTCCTGCAAGTTTTGATGGATGGGTGGGATGGGGCTTTGAGGAACCTGAAGAAGAGGGTTGGAACAAGATGGTCTTTAAGGTCCCTTCCAACCTCAGCCAGACTGTGATTCTATGTGGGATTTGGGACTGATGTCGCTTTGTGTCCTGCTCAGTAAACCCAGGAAATGAGGGCTGGTTCTGGGGTGTCCATGTGCAGCTCCCAGCAAAGGCTGAGTCACTCACACACCACTGCCTTGGCTCTGGGAGGGAATCTTCACATCAAGGGTGAGGGGACACTGGATTGGGCTATGGGGAGAAACTGGGGCCAGAGCTGCCTTTCCTAACTCCCGCCCTGGGCACTGCTGAATGCCCAGGGCGGCTCAAGGACTCACTATGCCCTGCAGGCATCTCCCCCAAGTCTTCTAACCTCAGCTCTCAACAAGCAATTAACCACAATTCACCAATTAACCATGACTCCTTCTCATCCTGCAGCTCCCCTGCGCTCTGCAGCCGGCACCGAGCACATCCCAGCCTCGGCACCTGCTGAAACCCTCACAGTACAACCCATGACAGCAACAAACCCACATCACCCAGCTGTGCTCCCACAGCTCAGGGTGGGCCAGGCTCTGGGCTAAATGCTGGGCCAGGAAGGAGATTTGCCTGTCTGAGCCTGAGCCTTGGGTCGTGGCCAGCAGCCCCAGCTGCGGGCACAGAGCGATCGGGGATCCTGCTCCCGGCCATGGGGTTCTCACGTGCCCTGCAGCTTTCCCATGGATATAAATCCATTAATAAAAGATCAGTGTGCACACAGCTCACTGTAGATGACAGCATTAGAGGCACATTGGCTTCTCCTAAGCACCAGTCTCGTGCTGGGTTTATTGGTCCATTTGTGGCAGGGGAAGAGTTGCTTTCGGTATTCAGAGATGACTTGTGTCTGGGAGAAGTAGCAGGGTGAGTTATATTTTTGGCTCTATTTAGCCACAAAAATTTGGGTTTAGAATAAAGAGAAATATTCCTGTTTGCTGCCAAATTGAGGCAGACGATTTCTTGTGCAAGCCTTCGTTTGTTTGAGGACTCAGTGTCCTGCTGTAAAAATAAATGCTCTGATGGGAAAAGTCTATCAGGGTGTGCTGGTCAGTCATTGGGAGCGGTGGGCTCGCAAACATCAGCTTCAACATAACTGGAAAAGCAGCTCCCAAAGCTTTTGCAAATAGACATTAGACAGAAGGACACAGGTCTTTGGTTTTTTGGTGAGTGAAGTAGTCACAAGCTGAGTCTTTTCCATGGGCACTGTTGTGCTGGCCTTGCCACGGCTGGCATGAATTTTCAGTGCCAAATACACCCAGTTTGCACCCAAACCAGGTTATTTGCTCCTTCTGAGAGTCATCCTCTTCTGACAGCCACAGGAATGGGGGAAGGAGAGAGGCTGATGGTGGGGAAGAAACCTGGGATGTGTCTCCTGCCCAGGATGTTCTGGTGGATGTCAGCAGCCTCTCCCCATCTTGTGGCTGCAGGGTCACCTCCCTGCCCTGGAGGTAAGGCCAGACACATGGACAAGAGCTCCCAGCAGCTTGGTTCTCCATACTGAGAATTTCACAAATATCTATAGAGTTTTCCTAATAGATTTTTTTCTTTGTAAGGTTTTAAATTAAGCTTCTTCTTCCTCAACTCATGTTAAACATTTTTCTTTCTTCTTTTTGGCAAAAGAAGTATTATGATCAGGAGGAATAAAACTGGTTTTACCTCGAGCTACCTTCATTTTATAGCAGATTAAAAGCAGGATACAGAGTCAATAATGCCAGGAAGGGGTGTCAGGGAATGAATACAATGCTGTGCTGAAGGCAGCACAGAAAAGATTGGAATCTGAAAAGACAAAAACTTACCAGGATTGAGCCTCAAAAGCAGAATCAGCTCTTCTGGTGATATGAATCACCTGGATTCCCCTGACATGCTGATATTGCTGTAGAATGCTTTTATGTATTGATTTAAGGGAAAATAAAGGTCAAGGGCTTAGCTGCAGAGGTGCTGTTCAGTCTGGGTGGGCAGAAATGAGCAACAAGGAGGATCTGCAAGGTCAGAAACAGGATGGAGAGGAGCCCCAAGAATGATGGGTGCATGCTGGGGCCATGAGACCCCCAAACACTGGAGCAGAGCCTCACTGAGGGGAGCCCACTGGAGCCCTGATCTGCAGGGTTAGCCCAGGCACAGTCATTCTGGGCTTAGTGAAAATCCAGATTTCACTCTGAACCTTTCCATCAATAACTCTGACCTGTCTCCCCATCTGGACAAGCACTCAAAAACTCCCAGAAAGGACAACATGGGGCCAGATGGAAATGGTGCCTGCAAATGTCGCAGTGCTGCTGGGACAGGGTCACTGCCCTGCAAACCTGGGTGTGCAGACAGCGCTTGCCAAATCAGCTGCAGGGCAGTGTCGTAGATTTGGGGGATAAAGGTTTCCTGAGACATGGAAAGGCCAACCCTCTGTCTGGAGACCTCTGAGAGGGTGGATTTCGTGAGAAATGTTCTTTATTTACTCAGCCAGCCACAGCCAGGAGCTGAGCTCAGAGCGGGTGAGTGCCTGTAGGCAGCGGCTGCGCAAGGCGTGCTGGCCATGGCGAGCTGTTTGCTGCTTGCACCGAGATTTGGGATGGTCCCGGAAGGCCTTTGGTGGGTGGGAGTGGGAATTTCCTTAATTTGTTCATTGTGTCCTCTCTGCTGGCCAAAACCACCCTCCACTTCATGAGAAACACAGAAGGGGTGGTGGCAGCCCTCACAGGTCAGGAATGGTGTCACCAGTGTTTTTCCAAGGGATGCTGATGGACACGGTCCCCCCATCGTGGTCCCACTGTCATGATCTCACTGAGGAGAAACTGTTTGTTTGAGGAGGAAGGAAGGATTGTGACATCTCTGCTCTTCTTCTTTCTATCTCTGTCCCCACTAAAATACAGTTTGGGAAAAACTAAAAGGGGAAATGAAACGTTGAGGGGACTACCCCCAACTGGGGGGTGGAGGTGGTGTGGGACCAGCAGTTCCACACAGTCTGGAGGAGGGGGGTGAAGCTGTGGGGCCTTGCTGGGCCCTGCTCCCCAGGGTTTATCAGACTGTCTGTTTTCATCATTTCTCTCTGAGAAGGGAAGTGGACCACACAGCAGCAGAAAGTCCTGGAAATCTGTGAGGGAGACTGTTCCCAGCACCCTTCCCTCTGCTGTTGCCCCTGTATACAGCTGGCTATGGAGGATGTATGGCTCTGTATTGCTCCAACTCAGTGAGATAATGCCTCAGAATTCAATTCCTTCCCAATTAAATTCCTAATCACAGCCAGCATGTGCACTTTCCCAGCTCTGACCCTCTTGTCTCTGTTGCATACGTGGTCTCTCTGACAAACCAAGTGGACCAGGACTGGGGTCACCTCATCTCAGCTGCCCTGTCTGCTCCATCCCCTCCACATCAGACCCTGCTGTCTCTCCTCTGCTCCCACTCCTGAGGCATCCTAAAGGCTGTGTGTGGCCTATAACTTTTCCTTTTCTCAAAAAAAAAAGAACGTCAACCAAAAAACTAAGTAGAAGAAAGTAGAGGAAATTGGTTCAAGTTTCTTAACTATCTCATGGAACAAAAATGCTTCATGAATCTCTTCAGGGAAAGAGAGGGTCAAATGTCCCTCATTAATGCTGATTTACTAAGAGGGCTGGGAAGTGGAAGGGGGAGACAGTCCAGCTGCCTGTCTCAGTGCACAGGGGTCCTGGTCTGGGATCCAGGCTGGGATGGGTGGGCTGGATCCCCAACATAAGATTGAAGTGGTGGGTTTACCAGCAGAAGGTAAACTGGGGTGCAGGCTGCTGTGCACCCACACCCAGGGAAGACCTGGCCCGCACTCGCACGGCAGAGAGGCAGCACAGCTCCCTCAGCTCATGTAGCAGTTTGGAAATTTCATGGCTTTCTGAGGAAAAGAGCAGAAGTTGAGTCCATTCAACCCAATTAAAACTCCAGAGGAAGTGCAGAGAGGCAGGATGTAATTACCCGTGCTGGAATCCCAGTTTGGAACAGGAGGCAGAGCTCTCCGGATCAAATTAATCCCTGGTGTAACTCTGCCGAAGTTACACCAGGGCTATAATTGGCCTGAAACATTTTAACTATCTCATTTAATGTTATTCATGCTCTGCTGGAGATGAGAATGTTTATCCTAAATGAGGGATTCTAATGCTCTAAAGCAATAATAGAGTGTGAGGCTTATGTGGTTTCTCATTTACAAGGATGCTGGGGAGACCAGATTGCCACAGAAGATGCAGTAAATCTGGATTCCCCAAATCTTTAGCAATTTCCACAGCTCCTGTGGTGGTTGGCTGTGCCATTGTCCTTCCTGCAGTGTGTTCACCCTCCCTACACCCCAGATACTTTTCCATCTCTTGGAGATACTGGGGGCTTGTACCCCATACCCAGCCAAGGGCAGGAGATGTAAAGTGATATGAGAGGGAATGGAAAGCACTGAGAGAGGCCTTCCAAGATTAAAGCTTCTATAAATCAGCAGCAGTGAGATTTCCCAGGGTCAGACAGATTCCTGTGATGCTAGAAGAGGGGATTTCCATCAGGGAGGGCTGGCTCCCTGAGTCACTCCAGGGAAGCAGCCTCCAGGCTCCTGCAGAAGGAGCAGGGTCAGTGCTGCAGGTGGCTCAGCAAGCACACAGAGCTGGGCACCCCACAGACCCTGTTTCCAGCTGCCAGCCCTGGGTTATCCACCAGGATGGTCCCAGGATTGTTTGAGCTCCCACGCCAGAAGAGACCTGAGCATGTCCCCTGCAGTGAGAGAGAGCAAAGCACAGCACAGCCACCCCCCATGAGGAACATCCCCCAGGAACCACGACCTGTGGTGGTGATGCCATCAGTCAGCCAAGCACACGTCCTGCCACTTGCAAAGCAAAGCCTGCAGGGTACATTCCTCCTTTAGCCAGCTGTACTCTGGCTGGTGCCCCCTGCCAGGGATGCCATTGGGCCCCAAATCTCTGCTGTGTGCCCTGAGTCCCCCCTGACCCAGCCTTGGCAGGTACTGCTTGCAGTGGGCTCTGTACCACCATTACCAGGCTTTTGGAGATTGCAATTTTCTGTCTTTAAATCACACTTCCAATCCCCAAGCTGCTTTCAAGCCAGACCCCTGGTCTTTCCCTCTGCTCTCATACCAGTGGAAACCACAGGAAAGGCATATCTGTTTGTTCTGAAGCAATTTTTTAATGCCCTGTAGCTTAGAAGCTCAAGCATTACAATTCATTCCGGCTCCTTTCTGTTCCTCAGAGGATATTAGATCCTTCTTTTGATACTTCCTCACTCTTTGTAGATGTTACCCTAGTTTTAATTTTCAGGGCTTCCAGATTGTTTTTAACAGTGCTGAGCTTTCAAGTTGCTTCCTTCAAACTTTCTCCAGCCATGCTTTCTCAGAGCCTAAATAGCTTTGATTATTCCCAGATGTTTTTGGTTTGTTAACCCCAGAATAGTATTGTGTAACAGCTTGGAAAGAAGACTGGCAGCAGGGGTCCTGGGTTCTCTTTCCTTCTGCACCAAATCACTTCCCAAGTAGGACATCTATGGGATTTCACCTACAGAAGAAATGTCATTAGCTGCAACAGGACTGAAGGTGGCTGAAATCCTCTTGCTGATAAAGATAACCCTCTGTAGGCATGGCTCATTTTCTTCACCCAGCTCCTCCTTACCCTCTGTGCTGAGATTTCCAAGCAGGATGACACGTTGGGCAGCAAATCTGCAGGGAAGCCTTTGAGCAGGTATTCCTGAGGCTGCCAGGCTGCACTTAATGGGAAATTGCCCATCTCCAGGCCAGGCTGGGCTCGGGCTGTGGCCACCCCTACTCGCCAGCCACCTGGCTCTGCTCTGCTGGGGCCAAGTTTTCCTTGGCCCGGGAGGATGCGTGCGTATGTCCTGACAGGACAGAGAGTGGGGAGTGAGGAGTTTTACACAACTGGCTGTGCTCCTAACAAACCTCTGCAGCCCTCCTGACCCCAGCAACCCTGCCGCTCCCATGTTTGAGCCATTGCATTGCTAAACACTCATAAAAAACATCCCCATTCCCACTAGAAGAGAGCCAGGGTGTATCTGATCTGGCAGGAGATTCTTCTCAACCATCCATAAATCTTCCCAAGATCACCCCAAATTTCCCATGTTTCCTGGTGCCTCCACCCACTCTGCTGGATCCTTGCACTTCCCTTTCTCAGCCCCGTGCTCAGCTTGGTGAAGCCCAAGGTTCCTGGGACGGATATGAATACATCCCATGGCATCTGTATCCCTTATGCTGAGGACCACACCTAGGCAGGGCAAGGAGCAACGAAAGAAAGAGGAAAACAAGAAGGGGAAAATAATAAAAGCATCAAGAGAGAATATTGTTTTAGCTGAGGGACAAACCAACTTACCCTGGCATGTCCCCGTGACAGTGGTGTGATACCCAGCCTTGCCACCTTGTACCAGCTGCAGCTGGGAAAGCAGGTGAGAGACAAACCACCACTATTCAGACCTTGGACAGACAAACTGACCTGCTGTAGGAAGATCCTGCCCCAAGGCAGACAGCCATGCCTCTTCCTGGGATGCTGAGTGTCTCAAAAACCCATCCCCATCACAGCTGGGCACAGCCTGTGCTGAGCAGATGTGCCTCAGGCCAGCCCTGTGTGAGCTGGTGGGACCAGAGCTGCACCCAGAGCTGCTCAGGAGAGCAGGGAGGAGGCAGAGGGAGGAGGATCAGCAAGACAAGCTGTGAGTGAAGAGTGTCAGTGCTTGGAAAGCGCAACCAATTTGCTTTTAGTACAGTTCATGTCTCTCCAACAGTGCCTAGAATAACAAATTCCTTCCACCCTCCAAGCCTGAATGCTGGAGGAAGCTGCTGAGAAACTTAATTGATTAGCTGGATGCGTGCACAGAAAAAAATTGCTCAGCATCAAGGAAATCACTGTCTTGACAGTTAATGCAGATGCTGGTAGAAGATTAGAAAGACCAGCTGCAGCTTTTTATCACAAAACCCCTTCTTTTAGTCTGGGAACAAGGCAAGATGTGTTTTGATGGGACGACCATTTTGCAATGGTGCTGAGGGGCTGGAGCATCAGGGTTGTGCCCCCACACTGCACTCACCCAGGGCTCACTGGCCCCATTACCAGTCCTGGCATCTTCAGCTGCTGGAGGGCAAGGAGACAAGTTTTGGGCTCCTCTCACCCCCCAGTCTCCAGCCCCAGAGGTTCCTATCAACCCTGGCAGCTTCTGAGCAGCAGGAATAGATGCCCTGAGAGCAATTTCAGCATCCGGGGTGCAGAGGACAGAGCTGAGCACGCTGGAGGAGCTGAGTTTCCAGAGGCCCCACAGCATCCTCTCTAGATCTTGCAGAACATCTCCCCGTCCCAGTCCCTGCCTAGGCTTGCTGCTTTGCTCTCAGCATCTCCAGCTCTGCCCTGCCTGCCACAAGGTCACCACACAGGACTGTTTTCTCCATTTGGCAAAAGAAAACAGGAGCCAAAGGCCTGCAGAGGCTGTGAACTTGCCTGTCATGTTCTCTGACAGTACCAAAACCTTTTGCTGCTTGTGTTTTTCCCAAACTGTCGCTGCTTGTCACACCCCTTGTTTAAACCTCTGATCTTGAAAGATTTCCTGAGCCCTCAGCAAAACAAATGGAGAGAGCATGGTCTGTTCTCCACAGGGATCAGACACCACCTCAAAAGCAATGAGACTGACAGTGTCAAAGCTTCCCAGAGCAGCAACAGGCAGAGCCAAGCGTGCATGCCTGTGCTCCAGGGCTGCCAGAGGTGGGAGGAAGCAGCCTGCTAACCCCAGCTTCCTCCTCTCCCTCAAGCTACTCAGCTCCTGAGGTATTTGGCTCAGGGAAGGATGAAAGGGGAATGAAAGGGCTCGGCCCTCCTGTTTGCTCTCTGCTGAGCAGAACTGCTCCCCTGTCCCCCGTTTCCCCTATTGCTGCTATTTGACCTGAGCAGCCCAGAGGCATCTTAGTCACGGTGCATTCCTAGCACAGCATTGGTTTTCTGGAGCAAAACGGGAACAGCTGCCAAGAAACAAATCTTCCCCTGACGCCTGGCACTTTTCATGGGTGGAACAAAACTTCTTGAAACCCCAGGGGAAAAACCACCAGATCTCAGCCACAGCAAACCTCATCCCCTCCAGGGATTTTGCAGCATGAAGGGGCTCAGACAGAGACTAATGAACATTGTGATCACATCCATACGGTACCACTCTGAGAGCTTTGAGTCAAAGAGGAGGTGAAGAGAGCTGATCTTTAGCTGAAAGCAGTGCTGTGGGGAACAGTGCACTCTGGCTGAACCCCCCAGCATTCAAATCCAGCTGTGTCTGGTGTCCTCCTACCTGCCCAAGCCTGTTGTCACTATTGTAACCGGGCAGGGTAGAGGCAGGTAGGTGGTGCTGATATGGAGCCCATTAACTTCACACATGGCTTGCTGTGAAAGAGTTTTTGAGGCTTGTCAGGGCTAAGAGAAGTTTGTCCCCAAGTGCTGTGAGGAAATCTGGTGCTATCAGAGTCAGACTGGTGGGGAGGGAAGCACACAAGGGGTTGCATGGGCTGAATGTGGATTGCATGTGGAGGTATCTGTGTCCATGGGATTTCTGTGTGCTCAAATAGCAGAGCTCCCAGAAGAACATAACCTTTTCCCCATGAAGGCCAGTATCTCTCCCAGGTGTTAACCAGATGTGGGACAGAGCCTGCAACAGTTTCCCTGCCGTGCTCACCAATTTCTTCACAGATTGCTGTGGTTTGGCAGGGTTTGGAGCAGGGAGATGGTCAGAGATAGCCAGAAGAAAACTGAGAAGTGTTTCTGGAGGCCTGGAACCTGCTGAGACACACAAGCAGCCTCAAAGCACATGGCTTCTTGCCCCTTTCAGCAGAAGGAACAACATTTGCTCAGTATTCTCTCACATGTTGAATGTGATAGATGGAATAAGGACAGAAATATTGGCAACACAGTTTCTTGGAGGGCTTATACCAGCTGACACCTGCTCCTTGCTGATAACAGGGTTCCACCCTCAGTCATGGTGCAGAAGGCAGCCTTCAGACAATATGAAGGCAATATGTTTTTCTTGTTCACCCTGATTGAGACTGAGGCTTATCTTGAAATTATCCACTGCAGTTAGTGCTCAGCAGTCTCAGTCTGACAGAAATGGGTCTGATGGAGGTTCAGCTTCACCTTCTCAGCGATGATTTTAGCAGGATATGCAGGAACAGGCTCCGTCAGCAGCACCTCTGGTTCACTCAAGTCAGGGCATGAGGATTTTTAGGCACGAAGCATGTAGAGTTCACAGCTAGGACAGGTGCAATGCTGATCTGCTAAAGCCTAAGGCAGCAACACCAGGTTAGCCCCACTTAAGATGCATTAAGGTTTTCTGTGAAGGTAACATGAAGTTCACATTGCAACACGCATCACCTCCCTGCTCACTGAGATTCCCGGGAGATTGCCAGGAGTGCTTCAGAGAGACTGGAGCTGCTGACTGCAGGCAAGTCAAGACAGTGCTTTAGCTTGTAAGCAGGGGATGACAGAGAAGCCCAGTCCTTGAAAAATCAAGAATTCCTTTGTGATCGAGGCTTTCAGGCCAGGTTTACACAACAAGCCAGTTCCAGCAAGCCTAGACTGCAGCTTCTCTTTCTGTTTCTTGGCTAGCCCAGGCCGTTCTGCTACAACAACACAAGCAAAGTCCACTGTCACAAACACCATCTGCTGAAGAGGAGGAAGGTTTCACACTGTGTCAGTCTCTTTTATCTCAGTGTAGGCTCTGCACAGGAGCTGGCTGAAGTTAGAAAAGCAAAGGAGACCCCAGCAACAGCTTTTCCTGGTGCTGTCTGTGGGCAGTTACTGATTTGAGTAGAAGAGGACTCCAGGGAGGCAGGACTGCACACACGCAGCTGGTCCATCACATCACTCTTCAGGCTTTGGTTGAAAATAGCATCAGAGTTTTCCCCCCAAAACTACATGAAGTCCCAGGCAACAGGAGAAGCCCTCCTCAAGAGCTAAGCCAGCACAGCTGAGCTCGGTCTTTCTGTTCTGGATCAGGTCACTCCAGAAAGAGAAGCAGCAAGAGCCAGGCTGGGACTGGCTGTATGAGGAACCATCATTTACATCCTACTCCCATATCTACAGAGGAACAGCCACCCACACCTCAGCAGCAGCAAGGCTTTTTTAGCCACCCAAACAGGTACTTGAGCTTCTCTGGAAACAGCATCCTCAGATCACAGCCCAGCACCATCGTCAGAATGAAGAGCTGAGGCAGGAATATCATTCTAGAGGCTGTAGAGCAAATACAGGAGAGCAGAGCACATTTCTGTAGCACTACAGGTTGCACACACTGGACAAAGCAACTCAGAGCAGAGAGCAGCCACCCAGCCCTGGGTGCTGAGGGGATCTATACCCCACAGCTGGGCATGGGGCTGGGCAGGATTGGGCCAGAAGGACACCAGGGCAACACAAGACTGACCAGGAGCACAAAGTCCTTCCCTGGTTGGACAAGAGCAGAGCAGGTAGGACTGGGCAGAAGCAAGCCCTGACTGAGTGCTGGGGACAAGCTGAGACCTCAGGCAAGTTGGTGGGGAGTACAGTCCTCCTCTGCTCCCCAGAGACCTGTTTCTCATATGTCTTCCTCATGGATGAACCCTCTTTTTCCCAGTCCAAAGTGTCCCTCATGATGAGCAGGATGCCCTCCTTCCCCTGAGAGCCCACACAGATGATGGTCCTGCTCCAGGACCGATGCTCCAGGGTTTGGGATCTGGGACCCAGGGCATCAGATCTGCATGGAGGCTGCAGAGCAGCCATGGATCTCCAGCAGCCCACAATGCCCAGTGCTTCAGATCAATTCCCTCTCAGCCTGGAGCCAAACCAGGATGCAGCTCCAGCCCTTCAACAGCAAAAAGCTGAATTAGTTGAAGTCATGGTGCCAGCTGTGTATTTAAACAGGAATTACATAGGGTTTCTGCTGTGGTAATGCAGCAGGTGCTGGAAGTGCTGCTAAGACAGATGAGGAAGGAAGGGCAGTGGGCTGGACTTGGCAGAGGTCAGGGAACAGGGGAGCTCCTGATTCCTGCCCTGCTCACGTGTAGAAAAGGTACTCCAGCAGTCAGCCAGCCCATAGCACCTTGCTACTTTGAGCTCCCTGGCTCCTACTGAGCTTTGGCCACCATAAATCTTAGGTCTGGGAAAGTGAAACATCACTGGGAGTGAGCATTCACAGCCACTGACTCCTGGCTGAGGTGCCCTGGCCATGAACTGGGATCCTATGGCATGAGGCCCTGACCAAACACAGACATCAAAGGTGGTGCCCATGTGCAGCCTCTTGAAAGAAGATGTTTGAGAAGTGATTATGAATTTGCAGTCTCCCAAAGCGGGCTAGCAGCTGGATCTTCTGGATGAATAAAAAAAACCCTGCCAAAAATTAAGATCTGTTTCTGCAAAGCTGAAACAGCAAACTTGTTTGTCTTTCCTCCTTCCCCTCACAACCACGTTGTTTTAAACATTTACAGAGACCTTTAGACTGTTTAAATAATGATTGGGGTGGAAGGGAGTTGTTTCCAGGTTGTTTGTTTTTTTTTTTTTGCCAGCTGCTCCAAGTCAGCAGCACTTCACATGCAACTTCTGGAAAACCAGGTGCTGTGGTTTGTGACAGTACCACCCATGCTCTCCTGGCTCCCCCTGCCTCACCTTGCCTGCCCCACAGCTGCTCCAGCAGAAGGGACCCCCGTGACCCCCCTAAACCTCAGTCCTGCCCCCCCAGAAGAAGGGGTTACCCTGAGACCTGCTGCAGCAGTTCCCTCCTCTGCAGTGCGCTGGGTGCAGCTCCTGTTTGTGGGATAAAGGGGTGCACGTCCAGCTCCCCACGCACACCCCAAGCCCCCAGCAGCACTTCCCAGGCAGCCACGGTGGGGCTGACCTTGGGAGGAGAGGTGGAGGAGGATGCCGGAGCAGCTGAGCGCTCCCATCGCCGAGCACAAGCGCTACGGAAGATCAGCCGTCTCCCGCGGAGCGTGTTCTCCCGCCCACCTTCAGCAGCGAGGAGATGACAGCTGAGGAAAGAGAGGAGAGCACTCGACAAGTGCAGCGGGGAGACGGCTAAAGACAGACCGACCTTGCAGCAACAGCACCGCAGCAGTGTGGTGGCAGCTTGATCAGAAAGAAAGGCATGTGAGCCTCTCCCTTGTAGGCAGGTGTCCAGGAATCTGGGGGTTGTGTTGGGCTGGCTGAGCTTTATTTGCAACCTGTGGGGAAAGGGAGCGAGGAAGGCTGTCCAGGAGAGCTGGCGGCTTTCTGCAGGATGTTTGGATTGAGTGAAAGGACAGAGAAGCGAATATGAGACATGCTGTGGAAGCAGGATGTGGGATAGAGAAAATGTTTATACTGTCAAACTCAGGCTAATCCATGGGAGGCTTTAGAGACCATAAAAGCCATCTGCAAGTGGATAGATCACATTCTGGAGGAGAACAATGGTTTAAAACAACACTACCCTCTTTGATCTGTTCTGAAGAAATCACACTTGTGAGCCTGAAAACAAGGCTAGGATAAGTAGATCCATGAGTTCTGCCCTTACAGTGAGGGTTGACAGCAAAGGCCATTTATGGTCTCTTCCTGTACAGGAACTTGGGGCCACCAAATAAAGCCACCAGGAGCCAGACATGGAGCAAACAAAAGGGAGCTGGTCCCTCTCCTCCCCACAGGAGGGAATGGTTGTTACAGATTCACTGAGCAGGTTCATGGAAAACAAAGTCACTGAAATCTCTGTTGCAGAGAAGACTCTTTAGCAGGGGCAGTGAACTGACCTCTAGCTCTCAGAATCTGCACCCCTCAAGTGGTTGGTGGCTGGAAAGGTGCTGGGAGATGTACCATGAGTAATCACTGCTCCTGCATTCCCTATGCATTCATTTTGGACATCTCTTGGAAAAATGACATGAGTCTGGGTGGCCCTTGGTCTGATGCCCTGCAGCAGGGCTCCTTCAAGCAGATGTCACTGGGAAACTGTTCTCAAGAAACCTTTTTACAGGCAGCAGGAGGAATAACCACTGTCCTTTAACCAGCTGTCCTCTGTCATCTTGAAAAGCCTCAGCTTACCTTCAGACCTCATCAAATTAGGCATTTGGCCTGCTTTCCCTGCACAAGGGCAAGAAAAATTAACCAAAAGGTCGTGAAATAATGTGACCTTTCATCATTTAAACATGTTTTTTTCCCATTAAGCAATGAAAGCAGCAGAGATGCTATTCTCAAAAGTACCTCAAAACAATTATCTCCTTCCTCTGGAATAAATGGTGGGAAGCAAGAGGTGAGCTGGAGATATGGCATTTGCAATTCTCCATATTCCATCTGCAGCAGGAAGAAATGTTGATTTGCATTGTGCTCTGACACAACTGCTTGACCTCAGTGCAGCTTATGCTAATTACTTGCAAGAAAATGCTTGTTTGCATATTTCTGGTATCTGAGCCTGATAGATGAAATATTGCTTTACAGCACAGTGCAGATGGGGATGGCTGAACTGATGGCTGATTGGCCAAGTAATCCAAGCAAACAGAAACACTGTGATAAAAGGGCCTGAGTAGTTTCCCATCCATATTACCTGGGTATTTTTATACCAACTCACTCCCTTTCTGCTTACTGAGCAGTAATTGCTCAAGCTGACACTGAAAATAGAGAGAGGATCCATCTCTTTGCCCAAAGCAAGGACAACTCTCCTTTCCTTGCTCATCTAACTTGGCCTAAAAGGAAATCTTTTTCCTGGTCTCAGTAGCTTTACAATGTTAAAGTTTTCCTGCTACCTTTGGAGCATTTGTGTAGCTGTACACATCTCCTATCTCTGGGTATGCTCAGAGGGTGTATATTTCAATTAAACATGCTCATCCATGAAGAAGCTGGATTCCTGCTGCTACTGTTCAACAAATGCAGCAGTCTGGCCCCAGGATTGATCTGTTCATGCATTGCCATTGGAACATTTTGTGTGTGTTCTCTCTTCTGATCACTCCCCCAAGGAGCTGGGAACAGAATCTGGCTGGCTCTGACAAGATGGTCACCTTGCCTGGCTGGGACACAGACCTGAAGGATCAAAAGTGTTGATCAGCTTGTCTCCATCCCACTGACACAATTTCCTCAAGATCCATTCTGTGTTGCACTCACCAACCAGTACCTTGAGACTGACTTTATTGCACTGTGCACAAAACTCAGGTGAGAAACAGGGGAAGAAGCAGGAGGAATATCTGAGTGGCTGGAGCTACAATTTTTTCTGCACCATCAGGAGAAAGGGGAACATTTTCTCTTCTCAGCCTGCAGAATCCATCCCAGAGAAGCCATCCCTTCTTTGCACAGATATTCTGTAAGCATAAAGCTCTTGTTATGCAGTGCACAGGCCTCCAGTTACAGCAGAGCATTCCTGAGCCTGCTGAAGTTCCACATAAGCACACGAGACATGCTGAGAAATGGGCTTAGGTTTAAACGTGTATTTAATATTAAATGAAGGCTTAAGAGCTTTGCTGCCAGGAGCAGGGAAGGATGTTTTGTTTGCAGTGTGCCTTGTCCTGTGTGGGAAGACATTGCTTGTCTGCTGCTGAGCTCCAAAGAGCCTTTCTGCCATTTCAGGGGCTGATTTGAAGCAACTGACACCAGGATTTAGGACCTTGTGGCAGGTTTTTTTTTTTTTTAAATAGTATAGATCTTTTCTCTTGGAAGTCTGGCACCTGAAATACCAGCAAGCAATCTCCAGCCTTACCTAAAGGGACTGTTTTATGTTGGGCACCCAGCATTTCTGACAGAAACAAGCATCAATCCCTGCACCTCACATCTCCTCGTGCTCTGTGCACTGCAGCCTGGCAGAAGGCTGGGGTCTGCCAGGGGGGAACTGCCTTTAATGGGCTCAAACACCCTGGCTGCTTCCCCCTGGCCATATGTCAAAGATAACCACAGCAAAGCATCTCTGAAGCCCCAGATGTTTTGTTTCTCCAGGCTTTGTGGAGCCCTGTCTGCAGGGTGGGACCAGGGCAGGCAGAGGGGAAATCAGGAGGAAATCAAATTACTGTCAATAAGCATGGAGTGTTTCTCCCTCAAGGGATTTACAGGCAGCTAAGAGAAGGAGTGGAAAACTGAGTGATGACCTTGTCCTTCAATCTGAGCATGGGATCAAAGCCCAGCCGAAGATGGAGTGGTTCTGTCATTGATTTCCATTTGTTTTTCCATCCTTCCCTCCTCTGTCAGATACTGATCTCTGATATGATTTGTGGGAGGAAGCAATCCCCACCAAATCCTCTGCAGGGAAATTGAGAGCAGCCCCCAAAAGTTCACGTGTAGAAGATCTACATCCCCTTTTCATAGCTTTCCTTACTTGCTCCACCTTTCAGAGACTGGAGCAAGAAAATACCATAACTGATGGAGATTGGCCACAGGAAATCTGTCCAAATTATGTCCAAAGTGCCCTTGGGAGCAGCGCTGCAGCCTGAGGAAGGACAGTGTGTTCAAACACAACCCTCAGACCAGGCTGTAACTTCCTTCACATCTCGGAAGGTTCACAGACCCTCAGAAAAGCCACCACATCCCGGTGACCTCGGGTAGGCTCTGCCTTATCCTGCAGCTCCCGGTGAAGGTTCCATGCCGGAGATCTGTGGGACATGGTCGCCCTCTAAAGGGAAGAGCTGAGAAAATGCGATTAATTCCCACACGGGAAAAGTTGCAGAGAATTAGGAAAGCATGGGCATGGGCGAGGCGGTGGCTATGCCTCTTCACCCAGAGTCTTTGTTCTGACTCCAGGATATCCTTGGAAACATTATCTGTGCACTGCAAACACAAATTATTACATCAAACTGACTGCACACTTAGCTCATGCTGTTCTCCTGAGTTTTAATTGTTGAGTCCATTCATTATTTGGTACCTGGCAGAGCTTATCCTTTTATAGGCACACACAGGCTCTGTGAGCTGAGCAGCTTCCACCCAAAAATCAAGATAGTGGCAAATCCCTCAGCACATCCAAGTTACATCTTCTCTTCTTCTGGGATCTGAACTCTGCTTAAGGGGGATTTTAGTTGTTTTGTTTTTTAAAACTTGCCTCCCTTGGGGCCTTGAAGGGCTAATTCTAGTTGAATTAGATGGGTTATATTTGCTTATTTAGGAAGCTGAAAGCAGCCAGGCAGATTGCCAGCCAAATCTTCATGGAGCAAAGGCTGCTTCAACAAGGCTGTGTTAATTACTGCTGTTCTCCACATCATCTGCCTTCCTACCAGGCCAAACACTCATTCCACAGGTTCCTGTGGGGCAGGGAGACTCTTGTGTCCTCATGTCAGAGCCCAGGACTGTCTGCTCTTCCCAGCCAGGACAGCATTTGGGATTTCTGCATCCAACCATCCAAGGGGGGACATGGAGGGCTGGGGAACACCACAGCCAGCTGCTGCTGTTGGGAGCAGATTATTTATAACAGCACGTTGGAAACTCTCTACAGTCTCTACAGATTTATTTTTTTTTTAAAGCCTTCTGCAGCCCGTTGACTTTTTAGAGGAAACTTTAAGAAACAGCATGGGCCATTCTGGAGGGCAAAGGCAATGTGGGAATTTGGCAACCGTCCATGAGCACACCTCTGATCCAAACACCTCAAGGCACAACCAATCCTGCACTTCCCAGACATTTCAGGGGTGGCACTGGGGTTGGCATCTGTACTCAGACCTGGCTGCTTTCAGATTCTGGATTGTTGTCTCTCCATTCCCATTCACTCGAGCTCTTTATCACAAGGATGGATAAGCCTTTGGGGCAAGAAAGCAGATATTAGCAGTTTTTATGTTTATTCTCCTCGGTTCTGTTTACACTTTGTTGATGTTCACAAGGACTTCATATGCAAGCTAAATAGAATCATCCATGGTTTCATATAGAAGTCATAATTTCATTTATAGTTTCATATATAAGCTAAATAGGATCCTGTGGATTTCACATCAGGTTTTAACAGCAAAGGACAATCACAGCACATCCTGGAAGCATCGCACATTCAAAGCACGGCACATACATTTACTAACTAATCTCTGACTAATCCTCGATTTCCAACTAATTAGCCCCTTCCTCCATGAGCTAATGCATGTTCAGCCTTTTGAAGCATTCGGCCTACTAAGAACAATTACACGTGTCTCCCTAATGGACAGGGTACACGAAGAATTAATAATCAATTAGTAAATACCATTAAGGAGTGGGGTGAGGGAGGGCAGGAGCGCTCTTTACTCGTGAGGGACGGGACTACACTTCCCGTCAGGCCCCGCGCTCCACAGGAGGCCGGACTACAGTTCCCATGAGTCCTCACGGAACAGGACTACAGTTCCCATGAGCCCTCACGGGACAGGACTACAGTTCCCATGAGCCCTCACGGAACAGGACTACGGTTCCCATGAGCCCCCGCGGCCGCCCCTCTCCCCGCGGTCTCTGAGACAGCATGGCGGTGGAGCTGCGTGTGGTGAGTGGGCCCGACCGCCATCGGCCGCCATCCGCGGGCACGGCGGCCTCGAGGGACGCGGGGACGGCCGGATGGGGTGTGGGGAACTCCCGTACGCTGCCAGAACCACCCGTAGGGCTCGAGGGCTGATTGGGGGGCGGCGATAGTGGCCCCTCTCCCCGCCATGGTGGACGGAGAGAGCAAGGCCGGGGGCTCTGGGCCCGGCGGGCTGCGGCCCTGCCGTGACGGGGCTGCGCCAGGAACCGCGGGCTGGCCCGAGCTATGCCCAGCGTTTTACGGGCAGCGGGTGCGGCTTAGCCGGGGCTGTCTCCCAGCACCCCAAGGCGGGGGTTCAGCGGGCCGGGGAGCCACGTGTACCCGCAGGCCTCGGTGCTACCCCCGTGAGGAGCGTGACAGCCACGAGGGCAAAAACAGATTTGCGGTTTGGGATGGTCCTCTACTCTTTAGCTGTTCTGGAAGCTGAGCTAGTGATGATAAAAGTTATCCCTGTCTGAATTTGATCTTTCCTCTGTGGAAGTGTAACTCTGAGGCTCAGTGTTAGAGACGCAAAGGTGAAGGAATGATTTGGTACCTGAACTAACTCTGTCCCCTTTCTCGGTTTCAGAGCATGACACCGTCTCAAGAAGGGGTAAAAGCACTCCCCTGGCCGGGGAGCTGATTTACCCACGGTGCACCTTCACGATGGTGAGAAACAGCAGCATCTCTCTTGCCATAGTCTGGTTTTCTTTTTCTCCTCTAGGGGGGTTGTGGAAGAAAAACTCACTCTGCTGTCTCAAATGATACCCTCCTGAATTCCTGGGGCTCCTGGGAGGGGATATAAAAGCCCAACGGTTTGATGAATGTAATTAAACCAATAAAGGCTGTAGCTTTGTCACAGCTGCCACCTGAGTGTGCTGCCCTTTGCTGGCACAGAGCACAAGCTGAAAAGCAGCATGGATTGAATGGGAATTTTACTGGTGTTGGTGCCCAGCAGAGCACCTTGTCAGCATGGTCAGAGATGAGCCAGAGTAGAAGGATTAGAGGTAGGAGGGATTAGATGACAGCCCATTATGGAGACACTTGACACAGCTCATCTCATAACTGTATCTGTCACAGAAATAGACCTAGTGACAGAATAATTGCTCTGTTTGCCTGCCTGGAGGTGCTCTGGGACAGTTGCAAACTTGCATCAGGTTGCTGGGGGTGGGGAGGTGCAGCTCACCTGCCCCAAAGGGTCATCCTGTGAAGGACACACCCTGAGGAATCTTTCACCTGAGGGGATGTGGCTGTCCTAGGTCTGATGAATGCATTTCTTGAGATAAATCCACAGGCCAGTTACACCATGGATGGATGGATTATTCTTGTGTGCAGGGAACAAGTTGGACTGGGAGGTTTCTGGAAGATGAGGAGAATGTCAGGTTGAAACAGCTTAAAAAAGGGTCAAAACCACCAATGTCTCAGAGCTGGTGGGGTTTTTCCCTAATCAAGGATTTAAATAACATCCACCTCCCAAAGTTTCTTGTCTGTGAATGAGACAGCCCCCTGGCAAACATGCTCCTCTGTGTCTTGAGGGAAAGGTTTCACCTCTGCTAAGGTTATGAGACAAAAGTTGCCTGTCTTTGAATGGAGAATTTCTGTCTAATTCTTGCTCTGTGATCCAGTGCTGGGTTTTTTCTCAGGAGAGGTGAGGAGAAGAGAACTGACTTTATTTAAAGTACTTTTGCTAACAGTGTTCGTTGCAACTTGTGTTTAGGAGGAAATGGTCCTGCAGAATCCTGGGGCTGCTGTTGCCCAAAGACAGCCTTGGCCAGAGGGCAGCTGCTATGTTTGGCTTCAGGCTGGTAAGAGAATTGAATTCTTCAGTATTGTGTGTTGTTTGTTTTTAATTCATTAATTACATGCCAGGCCTGTAGGCACATTGAGTCACCTGGTGAGCCCAATCTCTGAAGGTTTACCAGGAGAAATCCCAGGGACAACAGCTGGGTGTCTGTACTGTGTGTGGTTTTGGGAACATGAGGGGTTTGTGTAGCCAGGGGTGGGACAGACACTGAGCCTGTGATGTGCTGTTATCCCTGTCTGACACTCATCTTGAGGAGGAAAATGTCTACTGAGGCTCAGGTACTTCCCTTAGTGGGTCCCCTGCCCTTTGCAAAGAGTCCACAGGTGTGAGTGGCACCAGTATGACAGACTGTCCCCTGTCCTGCCACCCTGTGCCGTGTGACAGCAGCCAGGTGCAGGCCCAGGCACAGCTGCAGAGCTGCTGTTGTCATAGCACAGTTTAGAGCTGCAAAGAGCTTTCAAGTTCCTTGTGCAAACAGTGACAGGTTGAAGGGCAGATAAGAAAGGCATTTTTTATCTTCCCTGATGTACAGTCACTGAACACACAGGCTGGAACAGCACTTTGTCTTGGGCAGCTGACAGCTGCCTTCTGCTAAATGATTTTACGCTTTATTGAACAGAATTTGGTTTTGTTTGCAGAGGGTCAGTAACAGCTTCTGACAGGCCAGCAGAGCTGGTGACAGGGAGTGTCGTCAGGATTGTGAAAGGGGAGGGAATGGCACCACAAATCAGGCATTTGGGTGCTCTGACAGCACAGCTATCTCCCAGGCAGCATCAGGCACTGGGACAAGCACCTGGAGCGTTTGACTTCCAAGGGAAAAGAAAGTGGAGAGGCAGCCTGATAATAAATGGGACAAGTAAAACTACTCAGTGCTTTGAGATCAGAAGGGCAGGAATTGTTTCAGAATGGACTTTTTTAGGAAAACAGTTACAGCTTTGATTTGTGGTTTCTCACAGATCTAGAAGGAAGATTGTTCTGGACTGGATGTCACAAATGACTGCTGATATGTCATGTGAAATGGCCACTTGTGTATAGCCACGGGCTCCTCCTCACTGCTCAGCGGTTGCTGCAGCCACATCATGGGTAAGGGACCACTAAATCCAAAGAAGGATTTGGGTACTAGTGCCATTGGCCTGGGTGGGAGCAAGGTTTTGTTGCTGAGACCTGTACTCCAGATTAAATAGTGCAAATCAGGAACTTTTCAGCTGCTCTGATACTGTTGTTTTTGGGTTTTTTTCACCAGGACCTGATCTACAGTTGTCTGGAGGAAAAAGTGGTTCCCTGCTTTCTTCTGTTCCAGAATAAAATAAGTTGTGGAAAATCTTATGAGTCGAAGTTGTGTTTTGTTTGGTTATTTCTGTAAAGGTTGGGAGTCCATGCTCTTAAAGGTGTTTTCTAACTGTAACGATTCTGATCTTCTTGGACAGAAATGGTTTTGTGGTAATATGAAAGATTTTGGATTAAAACCCTTCCTGAAACTGCTGTTGTGAGCTTACCCTTCATAGCAAACCTGATAACACAAAGACTTCAGTGTCTGCAGATTCTGTCCCAGAAGTAATTCGTGGAAACAGTGTGACAAAACTAACTTATGGCTAAGGTCTGGTGCCAAATGGTTCTTGTGGTGTGCTTGGGAATACAGCCATGAATAAGTCCTTAAAATGGAGTTAACTCCAGCTCCACCCTTGGCTGGGAATGTCCCTTTTTGAGAGGGGAGAGGAAGGTGCTCGTTGTGGTTCTCACTGTTTAGTTCCTGATGTGCCTGTGAGCTGGATGATTCCAGGCAGGATTGCAGCACCATGACAGCCCCATCCTGCTCATCTTGCCCTGAGTGTCACGGTGCTGCTGATGTCACCTGAGGCTTGGCCAGAGCTGGTTTGAGGAGGTTTCAGAGTGTCTTGGCCAGGAGATGTGAGGATCAGACTCATTCGTGTCATGAAATGTTTTGCTGAGTGTTTGGGAACACAAAACAGGCCTGACAGGCTGCTGTGGTACCAGTGTAAGGTGGCTCTGATGGGAACAAAGGTTAATTTGAGACGTGGGAACACGAGATGAGCCCCAAGCTAGAGATTACATCTGGAACAGGCTTGGAGCCTAACCTGCGTCTGTGAACCAGCTGGAAGCAGCCTGCTGGAGCTTCAGGGGGTTTGGAGGTTTCCTGGCTCAGGGCCAGGGTATCTTTTGCCATCTCTGTACACCAACCTTGTACAGTAAATAGCATTCCAAGTGGAAAAGGGCTGTGCTCAGAGCTTACAGTCTTGAGTCTCCATGATTTAAACTGGTTTCTGTCCCTACTTGCCTCTGGAGCTGTTCCCCAGTTGAAGTCTCTACTCCCTGTTACTGCTCCTCTGCTGTGGGAGGTAAAGCGGGGGGGGTCTCACCCCACCCAGTTCATCAGAACAACAGAAAGAGGTGTTAAGGAAAACAATCATTCAACATTTATGTAATTACACAAAGTGGGACAGTGTCTTGGATTACACTGCTCTGTCTCCAGCCCCCACCAGCTGGAGAAGCCTGCCCAGGTGGGTCTCCCTGAGCAGTGCTGGTGGCTGAGGGACAGCTGAAGGGTTCAGGACCCTCCCCTCCCTTGAGGTTTGGGGAAGGAAATTAAGAGTGACCATCACTTTGACCCACCTGGTGTGGGGCTGCCTCTCAGAGGCACCACAGAGTCCCTGTGTAAGAAAAGGCTGACAAAGCCAGTGCCACACACACACATGGCTGAGGCCAGTGTCATCTCTGGCTGCTCAGCCTGGACGTGTTCCTGGTGTCCTGGCTGAGCTGCTGTGACCCTCCTTGTAGCTGGTGGCTTTTGAGCCCCTTCCTTGTCAGAAAACACCAGACCTCAAGTAGGGGACAGTGACAGTGTGTCTGTCCTGCTCTCTGTGCCACTGACCAGGGAGGCAAACAGATCCTTCTGGAACATGGCATACATCCACACACAGCTGGCTGGAGCTGGGACTTTGCAGTCTTTCTGGAGAGAGGTGTTCTCCAGACATGTCACCTCTTGTCACCTGAGCTCCAGTGCAAGGATTTGTCCTGCCTGCTGTGGTCCCACCATGCTGATGACCATTTAAGGTGAAGGACATTTTCCAGCATCCTCTTCCAGCATCACCCTGCCCCTCCTGTTCTCCACAGGGGACCCTGCTGCCCCAAAGCCACATTCATGGGGCTGGCAGGGCACAGCCACGTGCTGTGGTGCTTCTGGCTGCCATGTTCAATCACACTGATTGAAGGCCATGTTCAATCACACTGATCCCTGAGGAGATGCAACATTCCTCCACCAGCACCAGCTTCCCTGTTATCCTCACATCACTGCTGGCTGTGGTGCAGCAAGCCTGCTCCGTGGGCTGGCTGGCCAGCTGGGAAGAGCCCTCAGGAGGGAGAAGGTGACCCTCAGGAGAAAGGAGAAGAGCCACAAGAGTCCTCGGACTTGCCCCCGTGGGGCAGCCTCCCGGCCTCAGCGCTGGTAGAGGGTGATGATCCCTGCGCGGTGCAGGCTCCTCCACAGCGCTGCCTCCAGCATCATGTCGTGGTTGGCATAAAACACCAGAGGTTTCTTCTCCACCTCGTAGTAGTGGTCTGAGAACTGCTCGTAGTTGTCTGTGATGAACCCGTAGGCACTCACCTGTGGGGAAGGAGGTGGGGCAGACAGAGGAAGGGTCAAGGCTTCACCTCGGGTGGTCCATCACCACCAGCACTCCCTTCAGGGACAGGGGACATGCAGGACAGCCACCAGGATACACTGGAACCCCACAGCAGCCAAAGGGGGGATTCCCTTCTCCCCAGGGGAACAGTGGCCCCGTGGCCCCTTACCTGGTCACAGGTGTGGAGCGCGGTGAGGAGCATGAGGGCGCCGGTGCTGGGCATGTACAGGGAGCTGTACTGGGTGTTGAGGAGCTCTGACCGCAGGAACCTGACGGGGACACGGTGGCTGTGGGGTTGGCACAGCCCTGCAGCCCCCAGACCCACACCCACCCAGCCCTCTCCAGTGACACCAGTGCCCAGTAAGGCAGGAGCACTGAGTGAAACACTGGGCTCTCTGATGGCTGCTCTCATTTGCTCAGAGGCTGGTAAAAGGCACCTCTGCTGTTTGGAGCCACCCAACCTGGGCACCTGCTTTCATGAAAGGCAGGAAAAGACCATCCCCTTGGGACCTACCTTTGCTCCTGTCAGACTGGGACAAAATGTAATTTGTTTTTGGGAATGGGAGCAAGGTAAACACAGGGAGGTATAGGAGGGGATGTGAGCTGTGCTGCAGTGAACAGGAATGGCAGGGGAGAGATGCCTCTGCCTTGAGTGCAAACAGCAGGGCAGGGGTGGTTCCAGTGTCTAGGGGAGACTGGGACTGCACTTTGATGCTGGGCAGCTACTGGTCTATACTGGAATGAGCAGAGGGGGGAGGGGGCAGTCTGAGCCCAGCCCGGAGCAGAGCCAAACAGCAGCCACAGTGCTCATCACCCTCACCTTGCTGTCAGGTACTGCAGGAAATCAGGATGCAGCAGCTTGAACTTCTCTGCAGATGCCCCCAGTCCAAAATACTTCTGTGGGCTGCAGCAAGGCAAGGAGAAGGGCAGAACTTTGTTATGGGAGTCCTGGAGCTCCTTGGGGTTTATCCCAGGAAGGACAGATGTAGGTTGAGGACAGGCAAGTCATGCCTGCATCACTGGGGGTGCTGGGGGGATCTTGGGGAGCTACTCACTCGTCCCC
The DNA here is from genome assembly GCA_013400635.1 of Hypocryptadius cinnamomeus. Classification (NCBI taxonomy): domain Eukaryota; kingdom Metazoa; phylum Chordata; class Aves; order Passeriformes; family Zosteropidae; genus Hypocryptadius; species Hypocryptadius cinnamomeus. The sequence continues at coordinate 58,389 of VYZP01044214.1, forward strand.
CTTGTCCGAGCCCTCGGGCACGGGGCTGCCCTGGATGGCCGATTTCAGCATGACGTAGTCACGGATATCCGAGGGGATGAAGATGTACTTCAGGTCCTGCAGCAGGGACACAGACAGGGCACTTGGAGGGGGGTTTAGGGACACAGCCCACGCTTGCAGGCGAGGACTGAGGGCTCGCAAGATGGGTTTCAGAAGCAAGCCCAGCCTGAAGGGACAACTTGATTCAAGTCCCCAACCAGCCCTCAGGATGTCACCTTGCCCTGGGGGATCTGGGTGAAGCCGTACTCCTCGTAGGAGATGAGTGAGTTCTTCATGGTGTTCACCGTGAAGCCGTAGAAGGAGACCTTGGTGCCGACATCCTCCTCAAAGCCCTTGATCACGGCACCGTTGAGCCTGCAGGAAAAGCAGAGAACACGTGTCCAGGGCTGGCACCTCCCAGCACCCATGGCCCCATCCTGCCTGGGATTCACCCTCACCTGAAGACCAGGTCGTGGCTGTCGATGGCCTTGCCCTGCCGCGAGCCGTTGAGGATGCCACCGTTGCCCACCACGGCACAGCGGACACAGCCCCCGGAGAAGGCGGCCCTGTCGAAGAGGTGCCGGTTGGCCGAGGCGTTGAGGAGCTGCAGGGTGCTGCCCACCACTGGAATGGAGCAGGATGTGACCAGTCAGCAGGGAAAAGGTGTGTGCCAACCCATGTGAGCACGTGCAACAGCACAGCCAGGAGCAGCACACAAGAAAACTCACACCGCCCCCGTGCAGGAGAGAGGTCTGCAGGTGGCATATGGGGGCACCAGATAGGCCCTCCTCTCCCAGCTTGGTGTCACCTCCTCGTATCTCTTGTCTCCCCATGCTCCTAACCCTGCTACAAACAGTGGCCACCCAAGGCTGTGCAAGGCACAGGGATGCATCCAGATACCTCCAGCCCCAGCCCTGCAGATGCTGCTGCCTGTGCTGGCCACATCCCCTCCTGACAATGTCTCTGAAACTGCCACTGGTTCTCTCCAGCTCACCACTCCCAGCACTTCCCAGCCCAGGGACTGAAGCTGGCAGCTGCCAGGGAAAACAGAGAGTGGGTTTGGGGTGGGAAGGGAAACAATCTGCATGCACAACAATGGAGCTGGTTGTCCGAGCTCCTCTGACCCCAGTTAATAATCATGGACACACTGGAGCTTTTATTCAGGGAAAATGTCACAAGATGCAGCAAGAGCCACACCCTCTGCCCTGTGTCCGGGGAGGTGGGGTGGGAAGAGATCAACATTCCTGGCTCCTCTGCAGGGCTCCTCGCCTGTCCCACATCTCCAGTCCCTCCTGGGCTCCCCAGTCCCCCCTCAAGCTGCCCCACATCCCAGCTGGGTCTGTACCTGCGAGGGACAAGCCTTGCCAGCCATAGGGGACATGTCGTGTCTTCAGCCTGTCCCAGGTCTCCAGGGTGAAGTGCTGGTCCCACATCAGCACCGGGGTGTTGAAGCGGAAGATCTCCCGAAACTTGGGGTCTGCATTTGCTCTGGCCATTACAGAGTGGAGGCAGGGGCTGGGCTGGGAGGGAGGAAAGAGGATCCCTGCTCAATCTCCAGGCTGGGTCTGGCTTCCCTGTGACACCTCCACCCCTCAGCAGACCCTCACCAAGGTGAGAACAAACCCAGGGACAGAAAGGCTCCCTGTCCATCCCATGTTCTGCTGGGTCACCCAGGCAGGGCATTGCCTCATGCCTTGGTTTTGTGCTGCAGAACGGCCTTTGGCACCCAGCTCAGTGGGGCTGGCAGAACCAGGGCTTACAGAGTCACCTGAGGGCAGAAAGATTCAGCACCTTCAGGTGTGGGCAACCCATTAAAGGTCTCTGCTCTGTGAGAACACAACAGCAACAGCTCCCCTCAGGGCCTGGGTCCATCCCCACGAGCCTCCAGCCTGGACTGCTGGCCCAGGAGTCACGGGGCTGGATGGGGATGGTGATGCTGGCTCCAACCTCCACACTGGGCAATGGCAGCAGGGAGGCCTGGGGAGAATCACTTGTGTGGATGGACAAGGTTGCTCCTCTGTAAACCCCTTCCAGAGGATGCTGCTCCTCCTCAGCCTCCCCACACAGCCCTTCAACCAACAAAACCCAGCACAGAGGGGCACCATGGACATTGCTGTGCTGTGCTAATGATTACCTGCTTTCTGCTGGGCTCCGGCTCCTCCAGCTCGGCAGAGGGCTTGAAGGAATTCCCACTGGGATGGGGGAAACATATGGCAGAGTTAAAAATCCATTGCCTGGGAAGTGGGGAAGCCCACAGTGGACAGGGGCCTCCCAGCTCCTGCCAGGATGGCTGAGCATCTTCTCTCCTTACCTCTCCAAGCTGCCTCCAAGAGCCCACCTGCGGCTGCCGGCTCCCTGTGGTGTCCCTGAGGGAGCCAGGAGCAGCGGCCCCGGCTGCAGCAAGCTGGGAGAAGACAAGTGAGGGCTCAGCTGAGGAGGTGACACTGAACACCCTCACATCCCCCCAGCTGTGAGAGCTACAGGGCAGCACCACCACCCCTCCATTTATCTCCTGTTCACTGCTGCCTGTGCCATCTGCACATCTCCACGCCCATCTGCAAGTGGAGAGACAAGGATTTGCAAAATACAGGGTTTGTGCAGCCACTATCTCCTGGTGAGTCCCACCTCCAGGACTCCCATAAACCAAAAACCACACCCAGCCCAGCCTGCAGCATCGGGGGAATCCTGCTGAGACCTCCCTGGCCCTTCCCACCATCCCACCATCCCTGAGTCCCAAGAGGACCCGGCTGGAATAAACTGGACAGGCAAGCAGGACACAGTTGTTCTACTGGAGAAGCAATCTGCAACTGGGCTCTGGAGGTTCTCGGGGTTCTTGGGACACCCTCTGCCATGGGGGTGGCTGGGGCATGCCCTGATCCTTCATTAGTAGCAAGGGCTGCCCACCCTGAGCAACTTGGGGTGCCCTGAGCCCCACAGGGCCAGGCTGAGCTGACCCAGCCCCTGGGGGGGCACTGGGGCTGGGGGTGGGCAGGCGAGCAGGAGGTGGGAGCCCACCGGAGGGGAACAGGCTCCCATTCATCCCCACACAGAAAGGCCCTTCAGAGCCCCCGGCCCCGCCGCCAGCCCGGGCGGCAGGTGCTGCGGCCAGAAGGGGGCTATTGTGGAGGAGACAAGGGCTCCTTGTTACAGGATCTCTGCCTGGGAGCCTGGGGACAGGTAAAGGCAGGTGGGGAGCGGAGCCTCACCCCCCCACCCCGGCCCTGCTGGCACGACGTGTCCTGGCACAGGGGCACAGCGGGAGTTGGGTTTCTGTCCCTGCCACGGCCCCTGTCAACACCAGCAGCACCCACAGCCCCTCCCAGGAGCAGATCCAAACCCATCTGCCAGCCAAACCCTGCTCTGTGCCACTCTGGGGGCATGGCATGACATGGGGGGACAGCCCAGCACCCTGCCTGGGGGCTGGAGCTGGGGGCTGGAGCATCTCCCCAGGCGTGGATGGAAGGGCAGCACCAAGCAGGTTTTATTCCCAGCACCTTCCTTGCACCATCCCAGCCTCTGGGCAGGGCATGCTGAGGGTGCTGAGCCCAAACAGAGGAGCAGGGCAGCTTTTAAATCAAGCCTGTGTGTCTTGCCTTGGTGTCTCATGGGAAGTCAGGTTCCAGCAGGAGCAGGGCCCTGAAAAGCCCCACCACTCCAAACAGCCCAGGGGTCAGCACAGCAGGGACCCCACCAGCTCACCCCTGAGGCTCATCCTGAGACCACCTGAGCAGGCAGAGGGAGGAAGGTGGGAAAATGCTCAAGAGGGTCCACCAAGATGGAACTGAGTCATCCCAGAGACATGCAGAGCTGCAGCTTTCTGCAGGGCCTTTCTGGTGTTATCCTGCATCATCCAACTAATCCCAGCCTGAGCAAACTTGTCTGTCCCCTTAGCTTGCAGGGGGCAGTGCAGGGTCTGCTGAGAGCAAGGGCAAGGCCATCAGAGGCTGTACCAGACCTGCTGGTTCCACTGGAAGCTGTTCTTTCAGCCCAGGTACCAACAGCACATCCCCCAGAGCAAAACTCTCCACCCAGGGGTCCCACAGCTCTGGACCCCGAGTGGGCTCAGCCCTGGTGAACTGCCCTGGGGTGCAGGGAGCTGCCCAGCCCCGGGGAGCTGCCCAGCCCCACTGGCTGCCTTTTATTTCACAGTGCAGGTGATCCCCAGCCCATGTGCCTCAACAGCAGAGCTTATCAACACCTCCACCACCCAACAAATGGACCAGGGACTGGGGAAACCTCCCCGCTCCAAACCCTGAGCTGGCTCCTGCCAAGCACTGAAGTCCCTGTGTGCAAAGCTCCTGGGTTGGCCACCCACCCATTTTCTGGCCACAGAGGTGCAGTCCCCACCAAACCCCGAGGCTGTTACCCTCACCCACCATGTCCAGGCTTGAGCTGCATCCAAGCAGCCTCTCCCAGCCCTTCTCACCAGGTTCACAAGCCCCAGCTGCACATCTCTTCCCACCCAGCCCCTCCCCAGCTCTCCCACTCCTGTTTCTTCCCTTTCCCTTCCCTGGCTCACCCAGTGCCTGCAGCACAAGGCAGAGCCCTGGGCAGTGGCAGTGCGAGGGTGCTGCACTACTTTCTGACTGCCAGGGATCTGTAGGAGCCCCAAGAGGCTCAGCCTGGCTGTGCCCAGGATGGAGGGAGGTGGGCACAGGCAGCCTGGCAGCTTGGCTCCTGCTGACCTTCCACGGGAGCTGGGCCCCAACCCCACCCATGGCCGGACACAGTGGGTGGCACCTGCTCATCGTTTCTTCCAGGCTTTGTGCTGAACTGATAAATTAGTGCCAGCACCTCCCTGCACTTGCCTGCCAGCTGTGGGTGCTGGAGCCAGCTCTCCAGCATTGCTGCTGCCCAAACCCTGCCGGGAAGGGCGTGGGGCAGCCGGCCCCCCACCAGACAGCATCTCAGTGGCGTGATGGGGAGCCAAGCGCTTTGACGTCACCTGCCAGGATGTGGTGAAGCACCTCGTGCTGCTTGGTTGACTCAGAAGATGACAATCCTGCCCGGGACCGACAGATGCACAATGGGGCTGCAGGAAGGAGTGGCTGTGGCTGCCCGGGCACCGGCGGTGGCAGCAGAGCCAGCCAAGGCTGGGTGCGCTCCCTCACCATCGTGACATTCACAAATATGACGTTTCTGGTCCAAGGCCATCCCTCATTTCCGGAAGATAACGCTGTGTGTGAGTGTTGTGAGCACACACTCCGGCCTTATCTTCAGCAAATACTCCCAGGGCCCCACAGAAACATTTGAGGGAGCCAAAACAGCAACAAGAACCTGCTCTTGCTCCATCTCACCACGAAGGGCTGAGCTCCAGAAGCATCCTTCCCTGGTGCAGAGCAGGAGTGGCACAGCGAGGCTGGGCAGAGCTCCATGCTCATCCCATCTGCCCTAAGAATAAAACCACGAGTGCAGCCAGCAGCTCACCAGTGGGGTTTGGGAGAGATGGACGGGCAGGGAGTGGGACAGGGCTGTGCTCACCTGAACCCCAGGGGATTTCACTCCCTCCATCCTAGCTCTGCAGGGAACAGGGCATTTGACCACTTCCATAGGGCCACCAGCTTTGTGCAGAACTGCAGGGGGACTTGGCATTGCTGCGGGGGCCCTGGGGTGATCTGGTGCTGGCAGCAGCCACCATCCATCAGAGATCAGCTTCCTCCTGATCCCCTTTGTCCCCCTGCACCTCTGTGAGGAGACACTGCTCACACAAACCTCCTGCTGAAACCGAGTCACCTGCACCCACAGGTGAGGACTCTGACCCTCCTGTCCCCCCTTGCAGAGTAAGAAATGAGTGCTCTGTGATGGCACCTCAGCCTTATGAAATGGCCAGCCCAGCTCCAGCTCTGGACTCAGCCAGCAGGGCAGCACCAGTTCCCCCAGGGACACAGCTCTGCTGGGATGAGCAGGACCCATGCAGTGCCACGTTTGTAAAGACAGGGAATTGAAGCAAACAGGCAGCACTCTGGTTTGGGTTTAGCTTTAGGGGTTGAATTAAAGCCAAGAGCAGAGTCCAGAAGGGCTTTGGAGCACAGGTCAGCTCTGTGTCACCTCCCCCTGGGCCCCTCTCTGGGGCTGGACAAGCTGACCCTTGGTCCCATCAGTCAGGGGCTGGAGCCTGGGCTGGCTTTCCAAGGAAGGTGACCTGGGGCTGTGGCAGGTCCAGGAGGGGTTAGCCTGGATTGTGGTGGGGGGAACCTGCTCCCTGCTTCCATCCCATGGGTTTTCTCCACACCCACAGACCCTGTGTCAGGGCACGGCTGGTTTCCGTTCCCAGCTCCAGCACGGGCCATGGGCACATTCTGCTGCCCTCATGGGCCTCAGTTTCCCCTCCCATGGACATCAAGCTCTTTGTGGGGAGCTGCTCGCACCCCAGCCGTGACTGCCCCGGGCAGTTTTTGGTAACGCTGCCGCTGGCACCGCTGCACACCCGGCACGGTGAGGGTGCAAAGAGCCAACAGCCAGCCCGGGCTGCTGCAGACACTCCTGATCCACCAGCCCGGCAGGAGAGGGGACCTCTGCCTTTGGCACGACGGCATCGGGCAAGGAGAGCTCCCAGCTGGGGAAGAGAGAAGGTCTGAAGCCCAGGGCAGCTCAGGCGGCTGCATCCTCAGCAAATCCCGCTGCAAATCTCACCCTGTGCAGGACCGGCCCCGGTCCCCACAGCATCCCCCATTCCGGTTGGGCTCTGTCACACCGATGGCACCCAAAAGCACTCAGGAGGAGGTGGGGGACACCCACAGCGCTCTCCTGGCCCAGCACCTGATGCTCGCAGGGGACAGGGCAGCCGGTCCCGCAGCCCGAGCGCTCTGCGGGCTCCTTCCCCCGCCCGCTCCTCCGCACTCGGCGGGGCTCCCCGGGGCAGCCCAGCACCCCCTGCCCCGGGCACGGGGGAGGCTCAGGAAGGGGCTCCGGGAGGTTTGGAGGATGCAGGGAAGGCAGACAAAGGGGGAGTTGCACATTGCTGGAGTTTGGAAGACGCTGCAGCCCTGAGTTCGCGAGCGGTGTGCGCAGCCCGGGGGATCCGAGGCCGGGGCAGCCGTGCCCTGCCTCTGCAAGGGGGGGTCGGTGCAGCTCCGTGGGGGCCAAACCGCCCCCAGGACGATCAGCGGGCTCCGGTCCCGCACCGGCCCGGCGGGAACACGCGGCGGCTCCGGCCGGCAGCCGGGGCGGGTTGGATCCCCACGCCGAGCCGGCCCTGCACTCTGCAGGGCTTTCTCTGCCCTGTGATGCGCTGAACCCTTGGAGGGGTTCAGCCCAATGCGGGGACCCTTGCAGACCCTCCATGGCCTTGGGGTCCCGCTCGGGGCTCGGCTGGGGGCCGTGGGCAGGAGCCGGTGCCCAGCACTCCTCAGAGCGGGGGCACAGCCCGCTGCCAGCCTATTTCCCAAGGGGCGGGGGGCAGAGCTGGGATCGCCAGCCCTGAGGGGCTCACACCGGCACCCCGATTCCCACTCCGCATCCCAGCGCACGGGATTTACAGATCCCTGCCTCCCAGCCTCTCCCATCCCGTCCCCCCTTACCTGGCTATGATCCTCTGGCTGGTGGGCGCCTCCACCGTGGCGTGGTAGTGACTGTAGAGGAGCAGGGAGGATGTTAAACCTGCCAGGAGCAGAAGGCAAAGCCTTTTCCAGTGCGGGGACCCCATCCCGGGCAATTCAGCCACTGCAGCGTGGCAGCCAGCCCCGGGCACACAAAACTTCCCGGCCCCTCCGCTCTCGCAGCCCGGTGGGCGCGGACACCGCTGTGGGCTGGCTCCGTCCTGCCCCGGGTGCCCAGCTGCACTTCAGAGCAGGCTGGGATATTCCTCCGGAGCGGTGGGAGGGAGGGTGCAAACCGGAGGGAGGAGGCACCAGGCTGACTGGTTCAGACTTGCTGAGAAAAAAAGCACTTTTGAGCTGCATTTTCTCCGAGCTGGGGATTAAACATTTACCCAGACCAGAAGGGAGCTGAAATTTTCTTCCTTTTTTTTTTTCTTCCTTTTTTTTTTTTTTTTTAACTTCCTTTTCATGCCACCCACCCACGGCTCATAAGCAGGGTTCCCCTTTTTGTAACTTTCTTGTACGACTCACACACGTGAGTGTTTGGGTTGCACCCACACGGACACCCGGCAGCCCCACGGTGCCGCCCCCGAGCATATCCGCTCATTCTTATTATTATTCTTATTTTGTGCTCCTCAGAAACTGCAGGCTCTGAAGTCGGCACCCCGACAGCAGCACCCTGTCGCAGCCACCCGGTGAACTCGCCAGGAGGGCGCAAATGTGGGGGAAAAGGGGGGACACTGATGGGGTGCTGCCTCTAAAGAGGAGGGGGGACACTGCTGGGGTGCTGCCCCCGGGTCCCCGGCCACGTTCTGGCAGAATGGATGGCCTGCATTTCCAGCAAACAAAACCTTCCGGGGCTTTGTGGCAAGCTCGACAAAGAGTTTGGGTTGGAGGAAAGGAGAAACTGGTTTGGGGGGAAAATTGCATGAATTATTTTGGTATTTTCGGAGAGAATGTGCTCCAGTTTCTTTTTTGAAAGAATATCTTGGCGTTATTTTAGTTCAACTCCGAAAGAACCAGCCTGTGAACTGAAGGATATGCATACCAAAATGTTTGTTGCGGTGGGGGAAGGGACTCAGCAGGCAAACAAGCCTTTTCAGTTGAGCTGTAGGGATTTTGGGGGGTTGGGTTTTTAGGAAGTCACCAGAGTCGGGGAGCAGCACTTGGTGAGCCCTGCTCCATCCAAACCCTTTGCCCGTGGCTCCCTGAGCACTCATGTGTTGTTCCAGGCTCTCACACACCTCCAGCCACTCCACAAATACCCTCTTGCATTATTCAGCCCCAAAACCTGGGCCCAAACTCTGTCCCTGTCCCTGAGTCCATGCGTTTTCCCCAACACTCCTTTATCCTCTCAGATCCAGCCACTCCCCACTTCCTTTCCAGCCTGCCCAGACAGGTTCAAAGGAAGATAAAAGCAAAACACATTTTAACAGGAGTTTGCTTCAATCTCCACTTGCTTCCATTACTACAGATCCCTCCATTGCCAGCCCTGGTCCTCTGGGAATTTTGGCTGTCTGGGGATGGCACAGCGTTGGCATCCACGAAGTGCCCAGGCTGTGGTGTGAACACAGGAGCAGCTCAGGGCCTGAGGCTGGCAGTGCTGTCACTGCTGGCCTTGTCCCACTGGGAGAGAGGACACTGGACCAGGGACACCACAAAGGGACAGGGGCCTGGCTGGTTTCAAAGCAAACTTGCAGGGAACCCTCCCTGCTGTTGTGCAGGGCAGCTGTGGCAGGAAGGCTGGTTGGGCATGGGCTGTCTCAGGGAAGGAGAGAACAGCTGGAAGGACAGGACAGACCATGACCACTTGGACACACAGGGATGAAATCAAGCTCAAAACCCAGCTGGAGCTAAAGCTGTGGAAGAACAGGCAGGAAGAGGGGGTCACGTGTACCCCAGTAGCAAAAGGCAGCTCAGAGAAATGGGGGTGCATCGATGGAGGGGTTTGATGCTTTTTGCCTCTATCACTGCTCCCAGCCCTCAGGGAACAGGCATTTTCTGGAAGATTCAGAGCCAGCAGAGCATGGTTGAGTGTGGGGTCCTGCTGAGAGTCCCCCAGCCTGGAGCTGCCCCCACCCTGTGTGACCCAGGGTCTGCCTTGCTCTGCCTTGCACATCGCTGGATGTGCTCCCAGCGATCCGGTGCCTTGGCTCACATGCTCTTGACTCTGGCCCTTCGTTAACCACAGCTAATTAATACCAACTGCTCGAGTAAGTCACAAGGGACATAGCAAGGCTTGGCTCCAGATGGATGACCAATGCTCCAGGGGAAGTGACCTGGTGAAAGTCAGGAATTTGCCATTTGGAAACATTTATGGCCCAATCATGCAAATGCTGGTGGAGTGGCAGCTTCAAGAGCTGGAGGAAGTGGCTTCTTCACATCTCACTGTTTCCATGATATATGGTTTTCTACTGTTGGTTTTATTTTCAGCGGGGTGAAAATGAGATGCACAGTTCTTCATCTGCTCTACTTGTTTTGTGCTACAATGCATTTTGGACTATGCCCCAAAATTAAGTGGTGCTTAATTTAGAAGTTAAATAAGTATGAAAAACCTTTTAGGATGGTAGTTGCCAAATAAAGATTAGGAAAAGAACATAAAAGAAATTACAATGGAAACCAGCAAGTATCATTTTTAGCCTGGGCTTTTCATTCCAGTGATTACTTCTTGGAAACAGAACCCAATCCCTCCCTGTGGCTAGAGAGCACAAGAGGAGAATAAACATATTTTGCACCAGCTGGCTGCCAGCCACAGGTTGGTGGAGGAAAATCTCATGGTCTTTGCCATTGATGAACTGTGCAGGTGGGAGAATGAGATCTCCAAAAATCTCCTGGAGGATTTATACATCCAAATTCATTCAGCACGGGTCAGAGGTACATTGAAGAAAGTGCCAAAAACCTGCTCACCGAGCGGGTCCCTGAAAGGCAGAGCTGTGTCACCCCCGAGAACGGGGCCATATGGCTGCCTGCGGAGGCACGGCCGTGGCAGCGTGAAGAATTCATCAGCAGATGTCCCGGGAGGTGACACACGGCCCCTGCCTGCCTGCGGGGAGAGCAGCGGGAGCAGCTCGGCCACAGCTCCCCTCACCCGGGGCAAACGGGGCCAGGCACAGCTGAGGGCGCTCCCCGACACTCTCTGCTCGGCTTTGTGTTGATTTGTAGGTGTTTCTACAACCAAAGGCAGGAGAAGTGACCACACGGAGGATGCCTGGAGATGGGGGTGACAGCAGGGTGACAGCAGGGTGACAGCAGGGCGCTGGCTGTGCTTGGCTGTGGGACCAGAGATGCTCAGGGCTGGGCTCTGCCCTCCTGCCCACACCCCCAGGCTGCAGGGGGGAAAGGGACTCGGGGGTGCCGCAAAACTGCTCAGAGAAGGACAACAAAGCTGGTGAAGGGTATGGAGCACAAATCCTCTGAGGGAGCTGGAGTTGTTTAGCCTGGGGAAGAGGAGGCTTTATCACTCTCTGCAAGTCCCTGACAGGAGGGTGTAGCCAGCTGGGGATCTTCTCCCTGGCAACCAGTGACAGGATGAGAGAACATAGTCCTGAGCCAGGGGAGGTCTAGGTTGGACATTAGGAGGAATTTCTTCTCAGAAAGGGTTGTCAGGCACTGGAATGGGCTGCCCAGGGAGGCGGTGGAGTCACTGTCCCTGAAGGTGTTCAAGGAAAGGCTGGATGTGGCACTCAGTGCCATGGCCTAGTTGACAAGGGGGTGTTCAGTCAAAGGTTGGAATCAATGATGTCAGAGGCCTTTTCCAGCCAAAGGGATTCTGTGACTCCATGATCTTTGTGCCGTGTGGCAGGATGTGGCAGCCTGTCATCCCCTCCTGCTCTTCCCCAAGGCAGGAACATTCTTGGGGTAAGCCATAGGCTGAGGTGGCAGTTTGGGACGAGCAGTGGCAGGATGTGGCTTGGGCTGGCTCGTGTTGGCTCGCTCCCCTTGGCCCTGCTGGCCCAGGCTGGCTCCTATCTCAGGTGCCTGAGCCTGGCAGAGCCCTTGGTCAGCCCTGGACCGCTGACCAGGCCCAGAAAAGCCAAACACAGTTCAAAGGCCATCCCCTCTCCACTGGCATTAGCTTGGGAGGCTCTGAGCTATGCCAGGACGGGTGCAGAGCTGGGAAATACCTCTGAGAAATTAGGGTGATGATGCAAACCACTGCCTTCCCCCTTCTTGGGGGACCAAGAAGACATCTTGGACCAAGATGTCATCTCCGGACCAAGCAGAGCAGGTATCAGCTGATCCTGATCTTAGCAGAGCAGCCTGTCCCTGAGGTCTGCTCAAAGCCACATGTCCCTGGGGTCAGGCCAGGCTCTGTCCCCAAAGCTAGGGAGAGGGGACACCATGTTTGGGTGTGGGTGGGTGACCCAGCCCCTCGTCCACCCACCTGTGTGGCCCCATCTGACACTGCATGGCTGCCATGGGAGGGATGGAGGGAGCCTTGGGACGTCCCCAGGACTCAGAAAGTGTCTTTCCAGAATTTACCACCCCAAGGGCTGGCCAGGCCAAGCTGGGAAAGCCCTGCAGCACCCGAGGTCCTGTTGCTCAGCCTGGCAGAGGAGCCCTGCTGCACCCCCTGGAGCTGTTTACCTGCAGGGCCCTGCTCCAGCACCTGGAGGTGAGGGCTCCTGGCAGGACAGCTGGTGCTTTTTCCACAACAAAGCCATGGGCTGCTCCTTTATCTTGTTCTCCCTCCCTTATTATCAATAGTTTTTCTGGTCCAACTGGATTTACCTGCTACCACATCCCCAAGAAAGGGAGAAGGTCCACACAGAGGAGGCGAGGAGGGGAAACCTCCCACTCTCTGCCCCCAAGGCCTGCCCCAAACCTCTCAGCAACTGAGGAACATTAACAGCACCTGCTAAGACCCCAGCACAGAGCTTTTTGTGCTGACCTGGGGCAGGCACACAGCTCTGCCACGCTCCCACAGCATCCCACCAGCCACAGAAGCTCAAGAGTAACACATCCAGAGGGAGCAAGTCCATGCTGGGAAGCTGGGTGCTGTTATCCAGCTCTGGCTGCTCTGTGCCTCTGTTCCCTCCCTGAGGCAGGGGTGACAACAGGGATGTGCCACCATGGCACGAGGCTGCCTTGGAGCCATGTGTGGCACACACAGTGGCTCCCTCCAGCACCTGGTTGGGTTTGGGGTTGGCTGCCACCTTTAGAAGGTACCTCAAATCCCAGGGCATGGTGCAGAGCCCACCCTGTCCCTGCTCCTGGTAAGGCAAAACCCAGAGAGGATCCAGAGAGCAGGGCTGCACTGACCAGGAGCAGGGACCAGATGGGCTCTGCACCACTCACTTGTCCCCAAAATGCATCCCTGTCCCCCAGCAAGCCCATGTCTGCTTCCTCCTGCTCCATCTGCAGTCAAGGAGCTGTGAACACAGCAGGACAGGGTGGTCTCTGCTCCTGCTCTACAGGTGGGCAGTCACACTGAAAGAGGGAAGAGGTGGAAATGAAGCAATACATTTGAATCCCTGCCAGGAAGGTGACACCATGAGAGCTTCTGGGTGACAACTGGTTTTGGTTTCTACAATCTGGTGGGGAATATTTAAAGGCTGTTAACTCTTGAGGAACCCCAGGAGGAGTCTGGCACAGCTGTAATAACAGTTCATGGTACTCACCAAGAGCTTTTGAAAAAAGCAGGGCTGACAAAACAGCAACTTCTGGACATGCTGAGGCACATGGTTTATTTATCCCCCAAATTAAATGTCTCTGTCTAAATCCTGCAGCCCCCAGAGCTCCTGGCTGGCAGTGAGGAATCCACTGGTCGCTGGCACTGGGTACTGTGTCCGTGCAGGAGGAGGAGTGGCTGTATCTGAGCATCCCTCGGGATGTCAGACCTGATCTCACCATCAGCCCCGCTGCTTGTGCAGCCTTCAGCTCCATGCCATGCTGCAGGAGCAGAGGCCACACCTTTGCACACACCCTGTGGCTGCAAGGCACCAAACCTCTGCTCCGTGTGTCCCCCCACACCCCAGGGAGCTGCAGGGCTGTGCCCAGCACCGGACACGGTGGCACACCAGGATGTGCCAGACCCGGCACAAAGACAGATCCCTGAACAGGAGCTGCCACCTGGTGGCACAGGGACAATCTTGATGTCGTGCCAACCACGGAGACCTGGATTTCGGGGTGTCCCTGCACCGTGGCACTGGCTCTGCCCAGCGGCACCGAGCAGGCTGGGGCTGCTACAGCACAGCCCGGCAGTGCTGCTTTCACCCTGGGACACTCACCCTGCTGGGAGCTTGCCCAGTCCTGAATCCTGCCTCTTGCCAAGGGTGCTCCAGCTGTAGCTGCTCTCCACAGGCTTTGTTCCATTTGTTTGTGCCAGGCTGGAAGTTGGCAGGGAAATGCCACCTCCAACCCCGCTCAGCTTCCTGTGGCCACGCTGGACCCGATGCCACAAGATCAGGTGGCTCTGGTGAGGCACAGCTGGACTTGTGCCCCAGGGGATGTGTCCCAGTGTGTGCCACACCTCAGCCAGCCCACAGTGGGACAGGATGCCTTGGTGCAGGGGGACAGGAGCAAAGTGAGGAGGTGAGGGGGACCATCAGGTCAGAGTCACTTTCCTGGGATCAGGAAGGATGTGGCTTTGAGCTCACTGGGAAACTTCAGGCCAAGATTATCCCTGATAACATCAAACTCAGCTGTGCTGAGAGAAAAGCCTGGAGGGAACAGGCTCTGGGGAAAGCCTGCTGGGAAGTTTCCTTCCCTTGCCTCTGGAAGCCTTGACACAAGGGAAAAGCGTGGGCTGAGGGCTGCCAGCCCATCCCAGAGCCCCCTCACCCACTGGGGAATCCTTGCTCAGTGGGACTCAGCCCCTTTCTGCTTCCCAAAGGACAGAGGAACAAAAGAGGAGGAGGGGGGAGGGAAAGGTCTAAGAGAAACTTCTTCCAACTTCTGGGGAAGAGAAAAGCCCCATTCAGGCAGGAAGAATACCCGGTGGAGCTGGTCACTAAGCAACCCACAGCAATGTGGAATGGCCTGAGGGACAGGCAAGGAACAAAACTGCCTCACTGCCCACCCACAGCCCATCAGAGAGAGCCTGCAGGGCCTGGGGACAGGGCACACCACCATGGCCACCTGGGGACAGAGTGCACAGCCACCACGAGGGGCTGAGGCATTCAGCAGGTCCAGAGCTCCTGGGTGCAGGAGTTTCTCCTCAGGCAGCTCTGGATGGTGACCAGCCTCACTCAGGCTTCCCTGTTTGCTGCTCAGGAAGGATTTCTGCTCTGCTGCAAAGCCCGTGGCTCCCTCTGGGCCTGGCATTCCCACAGGGCTGAATCATTCCCAACAGAGGCACCGTGCACTTCGGACAGCTCCCTGCTCCCACAGGCTCCTACGGGCACAGCAGCCAGGCACAGGCTACACCCTCTCCAGAGAAGCTGAATTCTGCATTTAGATTCTCACTGTGGGTGGTTGTCCTTCACAAACAAGCTCAGTGAGACATGAGAAAGTGCCCAGCCTCTCTGCAGCACAAGGAAAAAGGGAAAAAGGAAATCAAGCCTGACGAACCCTGCTGACAATCCCGGCTGAAATGCCTTCCTTGGAGCCCAGAGAGTCCCTGGAGACACTGCTGCCCCCAACAAAAATGCTGCAGAAATGGAAAAACACTCACAACCAAGCAGGTCTGGTGAGGGTGCAGCTGGTTAGCCCCAGGGACATGCTCTGCACCTGCTGGGACACTGGAGGTGGCTTTTTGCCTGCACAGTGCCATGGGGGAAACATCCAGCCCTTCATGCATTTTTCTTGAATATCTGCTACACTTGCAGAGCAGTTGCTGGGACAAGGCAGACTCGTCAGGTGTTCACCCACTTCCTCAGGGAGGTGTTTGGCTGGTGCTGATCCCTGCCCTGCAAGGTGAACAGGTAGAGGATGCTCAGGTGTGTCCACACAAGCTGCAGAGCTTCTCCAGGTGGAGATAATCTCATTACCCCTCAGTCCTGTACTTTCCTGGCTTTGCCATCTGTTGTATCTCAGCCATTAAAGCATCAATTCTGGGTGCACTAAATAACCACAACCCACAGGGCTGCACAAAAGATCAGCTTGGCCAAAGTGGTGCCATTTATTTTGCTTACAAAACCCCTTCCAGGAGGCCAACACACTCCAGGTGTGCTGGCTGCAGCTGGACCCCTCTCAGCACCATGGGGGACAGGCAGCCAGCAGCAAGGACACATGGCATCCATCCCTGGACTTGGAGAGCTTCCACCTCTCCTCCCAACAGGACAAACACAGCGCCCTGGGCACAGCTGGCAGCCAAGCATGACAAAGTCCAGCTAGGCAAGGACTTGGCACATCAGGTCCATGCCATAAAATTCACATTTTGTGCAGCCAGGGGAGCCCTGGGGCAAGAGGCACCAGGTACAGGAGGTCTGCTGCACCATGGAGAGCAGATACCTGCTCTGGAGTTGATGGCAGTGCTCCTCTGGAAGTGTCATAGCAAGGCCACAGAGGGTAGCAGAAGTGAAACTCAAATTAGTCACCTGGATGTGTCCAGTCCAACCTTTTTATCTGTAGGGAGCAGAGTGAGTGCAGCCCCCTCCCGCCAAGAAATTATATCAACCTGAAACAGAATCTGTGTTTCCACCTCCATCCATTCCAGCTCCTCAGGGAGTTTGTTTAGACAATACCCAGCTCCAAAATGGGCATTGCTAATGGAGACGATCCACCCAGAAGAGAAGTGACACCAGCCTGAGGAGCATCTCCTTGCAGAGAGAAAAGCTGAATTACACAAAGGAGCATATCCTGGATTCTGCTCTCATAATATCCATGCCTACAACAACCAGCAAGAGTCCTGCAGCACAGCCAGGTGGGACTTTGTTGGCAGGCTGCATTTTCTTGTTGGTCTTTGGGTCTGCAGCATTCATACATTTGTTGAGGTGCTGTGAAATAACAGAGGTGCTGAAGGAGGGAAATGTCTTTGTGGGGATGAAATGTGCCTGGCAGTCCAGAGCTAACCTTGGCTCTGGTGGTCATCTTCTGTTCCCAGTGAGGTGTTGTTGAGATTTCCCAGGCAATGGCCCTTGCTGCAGTCAGGTTCTCAGGTAAAGTTTCATGATATTCTCATCATGAAGCCTTTTCCACACCTGCTTCTCCAGGTTGAAGTCATGGTTAATGTAGAAAATCAGCTTTTTCCAGTCCTTGTCATAGTAGTGATCCGAGTACTTCTCGTGCCCCTCCGTGATGTAGCCATAGGCACTGACCTGGGAAAGATACAGGGCTCACTGGGCAGGGCTAGCAGGGATGGAGGGAGCAGGTGAAATACAGGACAGAGATGCCAGCTGGGGCTTCTCTGGTGACCCTTTGTGGGGGTCCAGAAGGACCAGACTGTGAGCACTGGCTCCAGAGATCCTGCTGTCCCCTCACCGCCTCCCTGGGAGATCACGTGCTCTAGGTCACAGCAGGCTTCACCACCTCTGTGGGAGCTGTTTTGGGGCTGTTTCTCATCTTCAGTCTGCTCCTCCACAGCTGACATGAGCCCATACACTCTCGAGGCAGACAGCAGCCACCCCTGCTCTCCTCTGTCCCCTGTTCCCACTTCCAGACAGTTCTGGGTGCAAGAATCACTGTACCCTTACCCGGTCACAGAGATGGAGGGCAGTCAGCAGCAGGAAGGCCCCTGTTGTGGGTCTGTACAGCCTCCAGTAGTGCTTTTCCAAATTTTTAGACTTTAAAAACCTGCAGCAGGAGAGAGGAAAGCACTGAGGAGTTGCTGGCTGTGGGGTTTAAAGCAGGGCACACCTTGTCCCCCTGTGGCTCATGTAGCATCTTCCCTCCTTGCAGCAGCTTGGGGCCATATGAGGCATTTCAGAGAAGCCACGAGTGTGCCCAGAACTCTCCACCACCTGCACTGCCACATAAGCCCAGCTGTGCCCCAGCTTTGTGGAAGTGGTAGGTCTTGAGGCAGTGGGGGTAAAGAAGGGATGGATTAAAGGATCTCACAGGTTAAAGCCCACTACTCTTAAATCTGCCCTTTGCTTTGCAGTGCAGAGGTGACTTTGAGGCTCCCTGGTATATCCTGCTCCCCACCCACATCTAGGAGTGAAAGGAGACATAGGGAAGGTGCAGAGGAGTGTCACAAAACCTGCCAGGAGCTGCACTGTGTCATGCCAGGAGTTGTTAGGAAAGTAGGAGTAAACACTGGGAAAAAATAGCATGGAGTCCTCTTGGCCTTGGAAAGGCCCCAAGTCAGAGGGGGGATGGCAGAGCGGGCAGGGAGTGCTGGCCATCTGGCTCCAGGGAAGGCAGCAGCTCTCAAGGAGACTGAAGGGTAAAGGCAGCTAAAGCAGGGCACTACAGGAGCTCCTGTTCCTGTATCTCTCAGCCATGTGTGGCCCACGATGGGCAGATCTCATGGTGACAGTGACCAGCAGGCTTGAGGAAAGGATTGGAGAGGCACAGAAGAGCAGCAGCCAGGCCAGGCAAAGGGTATGCTGGAGAAGAGCCTGTCATGCTTGAGGGCATGAACAAGCTCCCAAGTCTAGAAGGAATCTCTGGAGAGAAAATCTGTTACAGAGCCTTCCTCCAAGGTGCCAAGCAATGGGGAACATGAAAGGGGGTCCTGAACTAGAGATCAACTATTCTGGCACTTCAACAACATTCTTCCTACACCTAAAGTTGCAATTGGCCCTGGGTCTCTTTTGGATGCAGAAAACCAAACAGTCTGATGACTGTTGCTTCTCCAGCTTACAGGTTCTGGATGTTTACCCAGCACTAGCATCCCACTGCAGCACCACAGAGAGTTTCAGCTGAGCTCAGGCTGCTGGTGTGGCTGAACTGTGCTTACAGGGGATGGAGCTGGGAGCAGAGGCCAGAGACAGAGCGAGATGGTGCTGGCCAGGAAAAACAAGCCTGTTAGAGCACACAGCCCACAGCTCACCTGTTTTTCATGTATCTGAGGAAATCAGGGTGAACCACCAGGTATTTGTCCATTGTGAAATCTTCATCGAATTTCTGCCGGGGCTTCTGCCTAAGGACAGGAATGGGGAGACTCAAAACAAGCTCCTACACCTCATCACTGCTGGAAAGGATCAGTCCTGGTGCACTTGATGGCAAGAGAAGAACCACAAACACTGTGAAGATATTCTGTAACATTTCCCACATTATGACAAAGCCTCCATAGCCTGTGTGCATTGCAGAGGAGGAGCTCAGAGAGGAGAGGCAACAAAAGGAGACAGGGATATCAAAAGCATGTGTTTGTATAGGCAAAAATTAGTGAAACCAGGCCTTCATCCATGAGCAGGCCACACCAGACCAGCCAGCAGCATGTGTTCATCCCTAAAAGCCACAAAGCTTTCTCTAAGCTCTGGTCACACATCACTGAAATCAGCTACCTCTGTGAAGGAGGTATATTGACTACAGCAGTGCTCAGAGCTAGGGAGAAAATGAGAGATTTCTGCCTGCAAGTCTGCCAGGGGGAGGAGGTTTACCCTGGCCTGGTCCTCCACAGGGCTGAGCACTGGGAGAGGAAAAGAGCCCAACAGAGAGCTCGTCACTGGAGGGGCAGAGGGGGCTATAGTTTGTTTTACCCGCTGAGATTCAAGAATCCTTTCCTGATGTCCTTGTTCAACAGAAGAGCCTTCAGCCACTCATAGTCTCTTGCTCCCTCCAGGAAGTGAATATATCTGACATGCTAAGAAAATAAGCGAGAATTAGTGAACAGCACTTCCACAACAATGCAAGCAGATGTCTTGGCTCACTGAGTTTCTTGGGCACACATCTTCAGTCTGCAGCTCTCAACCAGCCCACAGTGGCAGAATGGAGATAACATCTGATGTGCAGCTCCTTCTACATGCCACAAGCCTGTGGATGTGACAGAGAGAAAGCCAGATAAACTTTTGCAGGAATTGTTCTGGAGAGTTTTGAGAAGACTGAGAGAAAGAATTCAAATAGTGCGGCTGGTGTTTTGAACAGTTGTTTTCCCATAAGATGTTCACCAAAGGTGAACATTGGTATTCATTAACATTAATTAGCCAATGGTGGGAAGGGGTGTTAATTAAGTGACCAATCAAGTCCACCTGTATCAGAACAGTGTATAAAAAGAATGGGTTTCTAATGAACTTGAATTAGCCTGCTGAAGAGAGTTAGAGTTCATGTGTCGCCTTCACTCCCGGTCCTGACTCAAAGGTGACACAAGGCTGGGGTGGCATTGACCCAACTTGCCACTGCAAATACTCACAATGAGCCAAGGCAGTGCAGGTTCCCTCCCTGAGGGCAATGCTAAAGGGCTGCCTCAGCCCCTTTGCTCCTGGTGGCAAGAGCAGAACTGAAGCACACAGACAGCATCCTGTTAAAGCTGTGCATGCACACAGCAGGGACCTCACTCACTTTATCCTGTGGGATCTTGCTGAACCCTCTGTGTCCCAGGATCTGAAGAGAGGAAACCAGGGAGAAGGCTGTGAATCCATAAAAGGAGGTTTTTGTTCCCACATCTTTTTCATAACCCTTGATTACAGCCCCGCTGACCCTGGCAAAGGAAATCAAACAGAGGAGCAGAGTTAGGTGACCACTGAAACCCCTCCCATGCACATTCCTAATAGGAAAAGACAGTGTTAGCCTGGAGGAAGGGTAGAATAGGCCCATTCTGATTGGCACCCTGATCTGCAGGAGAGTCCCTGCTGTGGAGATGGCTCTTACTGGCTCATTTGTGACCACAGGCTTTGGATATTGAGTAACTTTCCCATTATTTTTGGACTTTTAATCTCCTGCCATCCATAATTTTGGCACTTGGGAATGAGTGGAATACTAGAAGAGATGAAGTGATCCAGCCACAGTTAGGGGCTAGCCACAGTAAGCTAGCTGTGCATCTTCTGAGAAGGAAGGCAGCCTTACCTGAAGACATAGTCATGGGAGTCAATCTCCTGGCCCATCCCAGAGTTATTCAGTATTCCTCCATTCCCCACGACAGCACAGCTGATGCACGTGGGCATGCTGCTGTCATGGTTGGCCAGGAGCAGCTGCTGGTGGGGCTTTGGGGGCAGCAGGGATATGACCTCCTTTACCACTGTGAAGCAAACACAGTGGTGAGTTATCAAGAGCCTTTGGGATGGTCACAGTGAAACCACCAGAGTTTCCACCATGAGATCCTCCTAGACTGGTGCCTTTGATGGGGAGATGCTGCAAACCCCCAGCTACTCAGCATAAGGTTCCTGTTAGGAGTCTGAAAGTCCCATCCTGACAAGCCCTGAGGGACTCACATGAATAATTCAGGTCCATGAAGCCATAGGGGGGTATAAAATGCTCCAGGCGGTTCCATTCACTGTCATTGAAGTATCTCTTGTCCATGAAGAGTGTGATGTTGGGCAGGAAAAGATCCCGCAGCCAGGCAGACTTGGCAGCCCTGGCCCTCACAGATTCAGAGCAGGTCTTGAAAGGCAAAAAGGACACAATAATGACTGATGAGCAGAGGTGATAAACCTACCTGAGTGCCAGTGCTTGTGTGCCTGTCTGTGGCAGGACCAAAGGGAAACACAGAAACTCCAGTGGAACCATTCCCCTCATGATCCCCACCACCAGGAACATGAAGCACTATTTTAGCACTACATCCATAACCAGCTGGTGAAAAGTCACCTACAAGGGAGCCAGGATGACTCCAAGTCTCTGAGACTTTCCTCTTCAGAACAACAGACCGGTTTTACTGTTTTAAATGTTTTAAATGTTTCACTGTTTAAAATGTTTCACTGTTTTAAGTGTTTTACTGGCTTTGGGCCTCATTAGCTGATGCAAATTAACATTTGTAATAGGTCTAACCTTAATGCATCAAATAAGGCTGTAAGCACTAGGAATATGATGCAATAATATATACATGCTATAATGAGCAGTCCCTGTTGGAATGCACCTCACAAGGTCCTAAGAGTCCACTCAAGGAAACACTGATGAACAAATGAAATCAGATCAGCATTGCCACTCCCTTTAAGGGTAACAAAAAATGTGCAACAACTTGTTCAATGTCATAAATAAATCAGTGAAATGTGCAGCTGAGAAGGGAATCCAAGCCAGCTTATCCTACAAGGGAGGTCTCACTGCAGCTGGCAAGAGTGAGGCTGTGTGTGCAGATGGAAAGCAAACAGCTCCACTACACTGAATTTTCTGCTGAGTCAATTTGGGCTCTGCTTTCTTAGACACCTTCCCCAAACACCTACTGAAAGACAAAATAGAGACCAAATGGACCCTCGTACCCAGCTCAAATCCTCTGCATTGCAAAGCCTTGCTGAGTGCTCCATGGCTGAGCTGGGCTCTCTGCAGTGGATGAGGATGACAGCCCTGTCACAGCCTGAGGAGACAGCCCTCATTCTGCCTGTCACCACAGGAGCACACTGAGGACAACACTGTCAGGGCTTTCATGGTGGCATCATTTCACTCACAGCATATTTCATGTCCAGAAACAGGGACATTCCTGTCCTGCTCAAGCAGGTACTGTCCAAGGCTTGGTACTTCTTGTGCCTCCAGAGCTAGACTGGATCAGTACCAGAGGAACAAGGGAAAACTCTAATCATGCAGGAAATTAAGGAGGGGAGAGTGTTCCTAATGACTCCCTCTCTCTGCAGAATTACAGATTAGGTCTGGGAGTGAGACATAACATCTGAGAAGGTGACCCACCTGTTCAAGCCTTCCAGAAACAGGGGTGCCAGGGAAAACTGCTCTGGGTAAGCTTTACAAAGACTTACCAGCAGAGGATGGGGGAGAGACAGTATGAGACACCACAACCTCTCCCAGCTGCTTGCTGAGAACTTTACTGGAGTTTACTACTTTCCTAAAGGCCCTGTTCCTGGACATTAGTAATTAAGAGATGCTCAGATTTAATTAACCCGGGTCTTCATGTGAATGCAGATGTTGTATATAGAGGTCTTCCTGTCTGGGTCCCACAAGCATCTGCATATAGAGTGACCTACCAGCTCCGAAATCATCCCCAGCTGCAAAGGGCACACATGCCCAGGGGCCAGCAAACAAGGAGGTCAGTGGGGAGGCACCATTCTTGGTGACCATCTGCACCATCCCACCTACCGAGCGTGGAGATGAGTTATCCAGCAGGTACTCATCCTCAAAATCCCACCGTGGCTCAGATGTGAAGTTAGCAGAGCTCAGTTTCCTCTTCTGTGTCACAGCAGCAGCCTGAGGAGTAGGTCTTACAGTTTTCATTGGTGCAGGAGGTGCTTTGGGTTTTGCTTGTTCTTTGGATGTGTTGTTCTCATGTGCTCCCTTCACCCCAGAGGATGGTTTCACTGTTGTCTTCTCCTTGCCTCCCTTCTCCCTGGGAAGTGGTTTCACTGTTGTCTTTTCCTTGGCTTCTTCCACCCATGGAGCTGGCCTCACTGTTGTTTTCCCCCTGTTTCCCTGCACCACAGGAGTTGTTTTCACTGTTGTCTTCTTGATTTCCTCCAACTGGGTTGGCGGTTTCACAGCCATGTTCTCCTTTCCTTCCTTAACGCTCGTAACTGGTTTCATTTTTTCCTTTTGCTCCTCCTTTCCTTTCCATCTTGGTGTCTTCTCCACCACATCTTTGAGTCTTATGATGTGTCCTCCCCCAGTCACCTTTAAAATGCTCCTGGCGTTCCCATTATCAGAATAGTTTAAACCCTGTTGCTCTTGGGGGCCCACTTGTTGTGTCTCTGGGGCATGTTGGAGAATGTTCAATTTCCTGAATGCAATCAAAGGAAAAGCAGATGCATCACACAAGCTTAACACCGAACACCCTTCAGCTCATTTCTAGTGCTCTTGACTCTAAGCCTCTCTCTGTGCTTTAGAGCAATTTCATTTTAAACTTTGCCAAAATGTTATTCAACTTCCTGCACCGTTCTAGCCTGAATATTGCTTATCTCCCCAGTAGACAAATCCCAGGGGCACACATTCTCTCCTTAGCACCTGGCAAATGAAACATTCACACTGGCAGGAACAGCCAACCAGTACAGCCCAGCTTTGCCACGCACTGGGCAGGCCCCCTGGCAATGTCCCCGGAGCACTGCGGGGTTGGTTTGGAGATCCTGGGCTCAGGACGTGGCCCCCACCATGGAGGCAGCCATCTGCCTCTCTGCTCTGCCAGCAGAGCCCTGTGCTTCAGCAACAGAGCATGAAGATCTTCCAGAATTCAGGAAGGGAAGTCTGAGTGAAACTCACTTCTTTACCCTACATCACCTCTTGAGCTTTTGGGGCCACAGGGCACTTCTTTCTCTTTTCTTCTGCCTTGGTCAGGTAGTGCAAGGGCACCACAGCACTCACCAGGCACACGTGTCTGAAGGCAGACACTGTGAAGCTATTAAAATGCAAAATCTCTACATTTTTAGCACTTGCCTCTAATATTGCAGCTGCCCTGTTGCCTGATTCAGAAGCACAGGCAGGTACAAGGTTGTCACAGGAGGACACATCTGCCAACAGCAGAAGAGCCACCTGCAACAAGACTGTGCTGAAACCCAGAAAAAAAATCAAGGCAGAAGCGGTGGAGTTTTGTCCTAAACATCCCCTCTTCTCTGTGCATGGCTGGAGAGTAGAACAGGAAAAAGGAAGGTGGACAATATCTGCAGCTGAGCTTTTGTGTACAGCAAAGCTTTTCAGGATAAACCATGGCTGTGGCAGTCTGATCCTACACTCACGTTCAGCCTTTGCATGACACACTTGCTTTGGAACGCTGTGGATTGCTTCCGAAGTGATAAATGGGACCAAAAGGACTTCTGCAGATAACAGGCTGCAGATAGCAGCTCAGCTGCTGCTGAAATTTTATGGATGTTATACAACTCTGAAAGTGTTCAGGAAATTATCAGTTAAGGAAGCTTTTAAAAATCATTTTGTATCAGATAAATGCATGAACCTTTTCAAGGCTAAAAAAGAGAGCTTGTAGCAAATGACCTATCAGCTCTGCCTCTCTCATAACCATTAGCCAGTTTCAACCAAGTGGGCAGCATGTGCTTTCTATCCTAGTGGTTCATGTATAAACTTACTGTCACTGTTTACTGCCCAATAGGAGGAAAGATTTTATATGGACATTCTAAATAAAGAGAAATTTGGTAAGGTAGCTCAGGCAGATCTTAAATCCCTTGGAGAACTTCTGTTGTATTTTTAACATGATGTTTAGAACTTCGAAATTAAATGAAACAGGAGTTTCAATATAAGGAACCATCCTCCACTCCAGGCTTTCCCTACGTGCTGTCTTGCAGGGCAGATTCCACCTCAGTCTGTTACACTTCAAATGCTGTGCCAGAGACCAAGATGTAAAACTGAGGACTCTTCACATCCCAAACCTTGCTCCCTGCAGTCAAGCCCACATGGCCAGGCACTTGTGCTTACACAGGACCCTGCTCTCCTGACCAGCATTTTAAATCCAGACAAATTGTCAAAGCAGCTCGGTGAATTTCAGGCTCTAGAGTCCAGCTGGCAAACAAGCTGCAGAAGCTCAATGACATTTACTGTCATTTTCTTCCCCTTCTACAAAGCCCAAGGACAAATAGAGGATAAAGCCATGAAAATGCTGCTTTGTGTATTCTACGTGACATACAAGGTACAGAAATAGAACTGCCACACAGAGCTCATATCTTGTTGTGTTTTACTTAAGTTGTACAAATACAGGCATTTCCATTCTCTGAAACTACAGTGGAAGGAAATGGCTTCAAGCAGCTAAATATGGAGAGCCACTTCTTGTTCCAGCTCTGCCACTGATGGGCTCTGGGATCAAGGAGAGCTCCACTTCTCTAGCCTCCTCCTTCTCTCCTTTCCCTCCCACCTCCTTTGTGCAGGTTCCAACCTCTCCAAATTTGACAGGTGTCCTCAAAGCGTGGTCTCAAGCTGCTAGAGCTGAGCTGAACTCAAGTCACCTCCAGAAGAGCTGCAGATGTTCCCAGCCTCACTCCTCCTGCCTGCCCCCATAGCACCAGCCCAGAGATTCAGCTGAGAACCAACCCAACCCAGCCGAGCCATATGAGCTTCCTGGGAGAGCTGGGACCAGGTGAGGGTGGTGGGGAGGCTGGGGGGTGGTACATCCTATACACAGCACCAACACATCCACGAGCCATACCTGTGCTGGGAAAGGCTCAGATCTCTGCAAGGGCTTATGCAAGGAGCAGTGCTCCCTGCCAGTGATGCTGCAGACATTTCACTGCAATTCCCTCCACACTCATCCCTGTAGGATTTACTTGACCATTTATATAAAATAGATATCAGTATATCATGTCTACATGACATTGGTGTGCCAGTATGCAGCATATTTTGTGTTAGTGTCCTAGGTTGAGCAGGAAATGAGGTTTTTTCTTGGGAGGTTGTGGTCAAACCAATCAGTGCTTGGATTTGAATATTGGCACCTGGTTTGGCCACTGAAGGTGTGCACCGCCTCTGAGATCACACAGGGGTTAAAAGAGCGGAGAATGCCCAGGAGAACTCTCTTGGTTCCGGTCCGTGAAGGAGGTCAGACCTCCCCTGCCCAGCCAGGGCTGGGTGGGGAAGGGGAGGCCATGCGGCCTGGT
>VYZP01044214.1:84471-153207 GCA_013400635.1 Hypocryptadius cinnamomeus
GAAGCAGTTCTGGTCCATGGACAGTGGTGAGAGCACTGGACACGGAAGGAAGAAGTCATGAGGGCGGATGTTCTCCGGGCGGTGCCACGAGTGACACGGAAACACAAGAGGTTTCAACTGTGTTTCCGGGGGAAGTCTGTGGTGCAAGGGGGGGACTCCTCTCTCCCTGATGGACTGAAAGCTGATTATTTGAGGGGCGGTGATGGACTGAGAGTTGTCTATCGAAGGGGCGGTGATGGACTGAAAGTTGATTATCTGAAAGGGAGGAGGAGGGGGGAGTGTATTTGGAAGGTTTTCATTCTGAAGTTTTTGTTCTCTATATGTTGTAGTTAATAAAGTTTTTTTCCTCTTTATTCTTAAGCTGGAGCCTGCTTTGCTCTATTCCTGGTCACATCTCACAGCTGCCACTGGGGAGTGTATTTTCATGGGGGCACTGGCATTGTGCCAGCGTCAAACCATGACAGTTAGGAATCAGCTGCTGAACTTGTCATAAATTCAAAGCCGTCCCACCAAATTCACTGTCCACCAATGCAATCTGGATTAGGGCTGAATAAGGTCCTTCTGGGAGCCAACAGCAAAAGCAAATACTATGTGGTGCCAAAATATGAAAACACGTAGGACTACTGAAGCAAAAACTGCTTTAGACAGCTACAAAAGGAATCCCTGGAAAATAGTGAGCCAAGAGAGGCAGGTTTTTGACTGTGGATCTTCCAACACCATGCTCTGCTAAAGTAAAGTGGTCACCTAACTCAGATCAGAAGTGCAAGTTTCGGGGTAAAAAAGACAGACAGAGAGAGAAAGGGAGCACAAGCACCCATACCAGGCAGTGCATGCCACGAAGGAACGGGTTCCTTACCTGAAAATATTTGTCTTCGCCAAGTCAAACAAGGAGCTGGAACTGCCAATGAAGAGGCAGAACTGTGTTACAACAATGAGGCAAATCAGGGCTTTGGCAATTTTTGGGAGGCTTATCCTGGAACAGCGCATGGTGAGGTACCCGTGAGTGGCAGAGGCGCTCGCCAGGCACCGCCTCACCAAGGCGTGTGGAAGGGCTGGGCTGGTCTTCTCTCTGGACTTCCCTACAACAGGGTGCACACCCTCTCTCCCAGCATTCCCAAACACTGCACATAGATCCAATTTCTCAGGCAAAGCATCAGTTTTGTACTGTTCCCGTTTATCACTAGAAGCTGATTTAACAAAGAGCGGGGAAAGGAAAGCTTTTTACTGCAAACAATGGAAGTTTCCTGTATTTTTCTTAATGACGTTGGTCTGTCCTAAAATGAAAACCTTTTATCTCTAACCTGGAAGAAGCATCACTGGGCATGTCTGTAAACTGTGGAAGTGACCATAGTTACAGTCCAGGAAGTTTTCAGACCACACCCTGCCCAAGGTTTTAGACATAACCATAAAGATATATTCTTCATGCAGTAATTGCTTGCAGCTATGATCCAGAAGCAATCCCTGCCCCACAAATGCTGATGGCTGCATGTTGGGAAGGATGAAAGTTTGACAAGAAAGTTTAACAGATATGTATGCTTGGCAGAAAGATTTTTGAATGTAGAATCTGAAGAAGGAATAGAAATGAAAGCAAGTTTTGATATAGAAGAATCATAGATGTGTAAATTGACAATTGCTGAGCCAGTTTTACTGGGCAACTAACAAGGCAAAGGCTATGTTGATATGGAAAGAGGCTTTATGACTTAGAGAAAAGCATAAACCCACCTCAAGCAAGATGTTTATACCAAGCAGAAAGATAGCACAGGCAAAAAAACCTGCTGATGTTGCAAGTAGAAAAAAGGTCTCGGAATTTCCAACTGCAAGAAAACTGAAACCCAACTTCTTGCTTAAACTGTAATGTAGTAACTTTTAGTGATTGGAGAGTAGTAACATGAATATGGTAATTATAGTAGTTATGAGAGGCTATAGGTAAAAGTTAAGGTATAGGTTGGTTCTTCTGTATTAAGATGCACAGCAAAGAAAAGTATATAATGCATTGTAACCAAAACTAAAGGGTCTCCAGGCCTGCCTGCAGCTGGAGCTGACAGCTGTAGGCACAGGCTCTGTCACCCACGACCCTGGACTGCTGTGACATCTTGGGTAGAATAAACTGCATTTCGAAGAGCTGCCTGGAGTCCCACATCTCTCGTTCAGGCTCTTACTGCTAGATACACATCCATTTTACTTTGTGGTTGGGAGGCAACCCAACAAATCAAAGTAAGACTTGGTGCAAATCCACCATAGAAAAGAGGAGTTTGTTTCTGTTATGAAAATCCCCAGTCAGTGTGAAATCAATCTTTGGCAGTCCAGAGTACATCACCCTATGAGCAGAGGAAAAGATTTGCAAAGATGGACACCACAGCCAGAAAAATATTCACTTCTATCAGGGATGTAGTTTTACAGCAAAGGGCTATTCTAACTTTTTAAGTTGTTAAACATTAACCCTGAAATTTCAATGGGTGATGGCCATATTGCTTCTTATGCATAGGCTGCTTTTGCACAGCTCTTACAAGAAAATGAAGCTCAGATATAAAAAAAGCTTTTGCTGACATTATCTGAAATCTCAGAAGCACTCACACTGTTACTGAATACCCAGAGAACTGAAGGTGCCTGTTTTATATCACAGCAAAGCCAGTCAACAGGTTTCACAACTACAAGACTTTTTTTGTTAATAGGGGTCCTAAAGGGAAATTCTGGAGGCAGGAAACATTTTCCTTCAGCCTCCTCCATATAACATTACTGCAAAACCAAGAGCCACAAGGGATAGAAAAATTCCTACAAGCAGAAAAACATGGATTTCTTTGCTTTTAAGGATCTGCACTGGTGATTGAGGAGAACTCTTCAGTAGCACTGTCTGTTCAGAAGGGATTGTGCTTGAGAGAATATCCAAATCTCTGGCAAGCACATTAGCCAAAAGCAGGCTTGGTATATGCAAAACAGGGCTTTTCACCTTCTTGGTGTAAGAAAAGAAAACCTATCCCCCCACCTTGTCAGAGTACAGACTTTCACTTCCTTGGAGCATCATTTCCTCACCATCCACCCCCACTGCTGAGATCAGTCTGTCAGAACTGAGGCACCAGGCTGGTTTGCTCAAACATGAGGTCAGATTGGGTAACGGGGATTGGAGTGCTGGAACTCTCCAGGGATGACCTGGTAAAAACTGAGGTTGAGAGCAGAGCTGGTCTCTTAAACAGCTCTATAAGAAGTGAGATTCTTGGGATACACAGGGCTCCCAGCCCACAGGCAGGAAGGTGCAAAGCAAAGACTGCACAATGCACAGGGCCTGGTCTCTTGAGTGCCACAGCATCCTTTTCCAAATGCATGTTTCTCTGCAGTCCTACCTGCAATCCCACCTGCAATCTCAGGAGATGCTACTTCATTTATGGTGTAGAGACTCCAAGCCCAGCACTGCTGGTGTGTCCAGTCTCAGCATCAATGCCCACAGCAGAAGTTCTTCCATTCTTCAGTACTGTACAAACAAGATGACTTTATTTTAGCAAACTGCACCTGGGATCATCGAGTGAAGATGGTTTTCTGTCAGCCCTATTTGATCTCCAACATCCATTTAATTCCACATCCACTTCACTAATCCTTAATTACATCCTGGACACATAAAAGGCAGATTTGCCTGGAGTGGTGTTTGGGGGTTTTTTGGGGGTTTTTTTGTGTTTAATTCATAAACAAACTTGATTGTCATTAAATCCTACACTGTGTGTGTTGAGGGTGTCAGCTGGCAAGCTGGCATTTGAACTGTGCCATAAACTTTTCTGTGTGCATGTTCTTCACTGGGCTGTGTACCAAATCTTGTTTATACTTGCCTGTGCCTTGTGTGTTTTCCACTCTCCCATGTCTCTGGTCTATAGAACAGAACATCACAGGATGTGCTCAAGAACAGAACCGTTCTACAGATCAATGAATCTTAGCTGCAGGATAAACTTGTCTTTCAGTGATGTCTGCAACCTACCAAAACTAATGTTTGATTGGAAGCCAGTGGAATAAAGCTGTTAAAGAAGCTGGGGATGTTTGGGCATGTTCAATGTATTATTTGATGATGTAAGAACTGAGTTATAAGTGGGGGAGAAAAAGAATGACATTGTCTGCAGCATGCAGCTGCTCAGTGGCCATGCCTTGGGGCTAGCAAAGGCTTGGCTTAGCAAACTTAGGTTCTTGTTTCTCCCTCCCTGTTCAGCAATCATCTTCAGAAGCAAGTGCTTTCAGGCTGGGAATCTGCAGGGGAATAAATTACAAGAGCAAACTCTGCACAGCTGTTTGTCTTGCTTTTACCAAATGAAACTGATAGCCCAGAAACTCCCAAGCTTGCCATAATTCCATAATTGCCATAATTGCCACATTCATTGGCCATTTTCCAGCTAGTTCCTTCCCTTCTGCACCAGACCTTCTCTCAAAAACTAAACAAGCACCCAGAGACAACAGCATTTGTGGAAGCAAAGCCCCCACATCTTATACAGTGGCACTTTCAAGAATGCCCAGAGTTCTGTCACAGAGCAAAGCCCCAGTAAACTGTGCCAGGAGTGAGGGAAGAGCTTTGTGAGCCAACTGGTCTGTTCTCTCCATGGGGTGAAATGCTCCAGGAGGGAAAGACACAGTGGTTTTGATAGTGGAATGAGCAAGTGGCTGCTCAGTGTCCACAGAGCAGAGCTGCAGAGATTGCAAACCCTGTCAGCTTTTCAGTAGTGCTGATTTGTGTGCTTGGTGTCCAGCCCTGGCCAGCTCATGCCCCTATAAAGAAACTGCCCTGGATCTGTGTAGGACCAGCAGATGACATGGGTCCAACCTAGATTATTTCCCCCTCTCCCACTTGGTAATGGGACCATGGGCAGGTTCCTCCAGCCAGTGCCCACACACCATGGAATGTTCTTGCCTACAGCAATCACTGGGAGGTGGGGGGTCAGTGCTCTGAATCTGGCCCTGTTACAGGCTCTGGTTGCTGGAACTTGTTTTAGTTCTTTCAGTAAGCATAGTGAGGACTTGGCTTTTGAGCTGTTCCCTACAGCCACAGCTCTGGGTGATAATTAACCTCCCTGAACAGAGTGGAGCAGACCAAGTCTGCCATCACACAGCCTTTTCTGCTGCTCGAGCTCTTCACATTCACCCCATCCCACTGAAATGCTCTGCTCCCAGCATTCCTTCCTCAGACACACAATGCTGAGAAGACTGATGAGCCTCTTCATTTGTGAGAATTTTAAAAACCACAGAAAAATACACTCCCAGCAACAATGGCTGGAAACATCATCTGGAGTTACACAGGCTGGAAAGAACCAGGGATCCTTTATCCAAATGCTTCCCTCAGCAGCCTTTTGTCTGTGCCATCCCAGCAGGAAGCCTAGCACATCACCCCAGAGCTGACAGACAGAGAGACAAACTGACACCACTTCTGGGCTAAGATGGGTTGTGGAATTTTTTCCCCTCTTTTAAAATCGGTTCGATGGAAAGGAAGAAAAAATTCTGTTCCTTGACTGGGAATCTCTCAGAGAGCTGGTCCTCCAAGGAGCAGGGCAACACTGCAGACAGGTGAAGAGGTAATTTATTAAACTCATGGCTAGTTGGCCTCCCATCAGAAAAGCAGGCTTCTCCAGCTCCTGTCCCTGACAGCTGCCAGGAATAGGAGCATTCAAGGACTCTCCACTGCTCCAGAGAAAGAAACATAAGAATCACAAAGCCCAAATTCCTCTCCATACCCCTGGAAAAAAAAAAAAATTGCAGGCATATTATCTCAGCACGTCACATCTGGCAGCAAAACTCAGGTCCTGCAGAGATATGAATTACAGAACACATCTCCATGGGGATCCACTAATTTTAGAGCCAGAAGTGAAATATTTCTTGGTAAAGGTCTTTCCCATACTCTTTCCACTGCCTTAACATCAGAAACCATTGCTCTTGACATCTCTGGCAGGACAAATGTGCCATTTGGCATCCTTTGGGGTGAAAAGTGCTGCAGGGAATGCAAGACATAAGCCTGCTTCTTGAGTGGTATAAATCATCCTGTTCCTGTCTTACACTTGGGAAAATGTGGCCTCATAGTGCTTTCCTCTCTGCTTCTGACTGACAGGAGCATCAGAGAAGTGCAGTCACATTTTCAGCTGCAAGAGTGGGACAGCCACAGGGTCCTGTGAGGAGCTGCTGAAAATCAGATGCTTCTCTTCCCTTCTCTCCCTTTTGTGTATTGTCTTCTCTGTAACAGTCCTCCTCCTGCTTTATTTAGATACTTACCTGGTGCTACTTATCTCCATCCTTCTCCTGTTAACTTGACAGAGCCTTTTGTTAGCCATGGAGAAAAGGGAAACCTTGGCCATAGCAGACACACACCACCTATCAACCTCCTACTTGGAAATCCACAGGCAAAGTAATTGCTGGGCAGTAGAGCAGCACTATGCTGTTGTAGTGGAAATGTGAGATCCTGGTGCTCAGGAAGAGCCACACATTCTCTCCTGATTCCTTGGAGCTCTTTAGTATCTGTTCAATCCAGGTTTGCCTCAAAGATTCCAGGAAGGACACTTCTGTTGCAGTCTCAGCCAGAGCCAAGAGGATGAGCCAGCCTGTTTCTACTAATGATGTGCAGTGACATTCATCATCTCCTCCATGAGCTGTACTTCCAAAACGTGCCACGGAGAAGTCAGGCAGGACACACACTGAGTGGGGTTTGTCCCAGCTCTGCAGCTTGCACCTCAAGCCTTGGGTCTCCATTTGCAGTTATCAACTGAGAACGATCAGGCCCACAACAGAAACAGTGTTGTTTACACACCATGGCAAATGTGGGTGCTGCCCAGCCCTTGTGTTAATCTCTGTTAACCTGTCATTACCAACCCCATGATTCCAAGCAGGTGTCAGCTGGGTCCTGTCTATCCTCCAGTGCCTGAGCTTTCCCTCCTTCTCCCTAAGCAATCTCCACCACTGCATCACACTCTGCTGATCCCCTTTGCTCCACCCCACATGGAAGCTTGCTCAGTATCTAAGTTCGTATTCACCCCCTGATATTGTAACCATAAGTAAAAACAAGCTCAGTTAACTAAAATAACATCTTAAATGCATAAAACAATCGAGAGCAAGAAGACACATTGCTCTGTATTAAAACAGGAACTATGAAAAGTTATTCTGCTGGTTGTTTAACTGTGTGTGCTATCTGTGAAACCATATAGTAAAGAGCTCTGAGAATCACTGAGAAATAACAAGCCCTTGGGTTGACAAACTTCGTGTCATTTACCCTAAAGCACTTGCAAATTACCTTACTGTGGGTCCTTCAGCTGATGTTGAAAGGCACTCCCGGCTGCCAGGAGGATGAGGAGCCGTCCTACAGCACCCCACACTTTTCCAGAGAGAAGATCTCTGAAATAAATAGAAAGGAGACAGAGCATTAAAGGCAGTTAATCACATCAGAATTTAACCAGGATGGTTCTGCTTTTAACCAAAACTACATGGGTATCTTTTTGCTTTCAGCTTTATCTGTCAGTTGTTATCTTTTGTGGCTCCACCACAACATCCTTGGAGCCCTGATGGCTGAAGCCACCACGCTCCAGCAGCCCACAAGTCAAATGTGGGTTATTTATTTTGCCACAGTCAAAACATTTCACCATTGTTCAGGAGACCAATCTATTAAAACATGTTGATATGTCAAGTACCCCACAAACACATTAAAATAACTTCACTGTTTGATGGATGGAAGTTCATATACAATTTGATTTGAGAATTAGCTTTACCTGACATCTACAAAATGCACATTTGTCTCTTCCTCTTTGAGGATAAATAGGTGGCATCTTACTTGTGGAATTTCACGTGGTCTGCTATCTCATCTAACCAGAAATAAAAACTTCCTGTCTTGTCACTTGGTTAGTCTTTGGGTTTTGTGTTATCCTGTGAAACAATTTCTTGTCTAGAGATTGCAGCTGAATTGAAGGTCAGTTTTCCTAAAAGGCCACTTTCTTCAGTTGTTTACTGTTCCTTGTACAAACTGTATTCAAGCCAGCTTTGTGCTTCTGTTAATACCAGAATTTGATAAGGTCTGGCCTTACAACTTCAAGTAAACCAGGAGCCAGCAGTTCCATTTATCCATTTATTATAAATGGATCCATGGATCAATTTATCCATGCTTCATGAAAAAGGACTTGGTGGTCACCAACACTGCCAGGGCTTCCTGCAGGCCAAACTGAGACACATTCACGCCTGCAGACACTTGGTCACCAGTTTTATTAACCTGGTTTGACTTGGAGCAGAGCCAAGGTGATCAAATTTTGTTTCAACACTGCAACTGGCAGATGGAATTCATACCTGGAGAAGAGATGAGCAGATCAGCCTTACACCATCCCTTGCTACATGCACCTAAACATGACTGTAAATAACCATGGTAAGTGACTGTGGACACTCAGTACCCCAGCCAACTTCTTCTCCACAAGTAGGTACATATGGATAATTTTTCCTACTTTGCACTCACAAAGAAAGAAAAAGATCTCCTGTCCTCTGGCAGGTTTGTTTAAAGAAAGAGGGTTTGTACAAGAAGCATTGGATAACTCCACCTGCTGATGACCCCAAGGTTGCTGGGACAGAGCCCAGCCATTCCCACCACCACATGCTCTCCTACCTTGTTGGTTTTCCCAGCTTTTACAGAGACGGGGCAACTGAGAGGTGTTTTAAAAGATTTTATTCCATTATCAGCCTCAATGAAGGTGAGACATAAGGGATGTAAAACTCAATGCCATTCCATCAGAAGCCAACCTATTTCCTGGTTACAATACCTTAGAAATGTTTTCCAGCCTATTAGCTTTTGCCCCACAGTGCTGCTGTCACTTCTAACACCAATCACCTATATTTTTTCCCCACATGGTCCTTCTACAATGCATCTTTCACAGTTCTAATTCTCCAAAATATCTGGTCTTTTTGTAAAGCCACATTTTGAAACTTGAGTTCAATCTCTCTCTTAACC
The DNA here is from genome assembly GCA_013400635.1 of Hypocryptadius cinnamomeus. Lineage (NCBI taxonomy): Eukaryota > Metazoa > Chordata > Aves > Passeriformes > Zosteropidae > Hypocryptadius > Hypocryptadius cinnamomeus. Next base: position 93,404 of record VYZP01044214.1, read on the forward strand.
ATGTCATCTCTATTCCATGGCCTTCCTAAGCCAGCACACCTTATCTCAGAGTTTGCATACAGATGTACAAGACTGTGCGAGCTTTCTGTCAGGTTTTGAGAATTCTTTACAATTCCATTTCTCACACTACCTCACAACAACATGGTGGCTGAGTCCTGGGCCCCCAGATCCCAACCCCAAGGGTCTGAATGTGTGTGCCCCCAAAAACATTGCAACAATCACTTTTCCTCAGCTGAGTCAGCTGCTGTGAGTGCAGAGAGCAGGATAAAGCTCACGCCATTTTGAGGCTCTCTGCCTCATTTCTTGTTGCAGAAAGGTGAGCAGGGACATCACCCCACCATCACAGGCTTGTCAGTACAAATATCACCAAACTGTCAGCACGATGGAGATCACTCCCAGGTGCAGTATATCCATGTACAAACAAGGGTAATCCACCCTTTAGGAAGAAACCATTTGCCTCAAAAGGCCACTGGCTGGCTGGCAAAGACAGACTTTTGTTATAAACAGCCTGAGAATGGAGGGGCCGTCCGAGACAGCACTGCTGCTGGACACCTACATAAAGAATACAGGTACTGGGTGCAGGTCCAACATCTCTGCCTGGGCACTCAAACATTTTACAAACAGGCTGCTCTAGTGTGGATCCCCCACAAGGTCACACGCTCCTGCATGGGCTCCTTTCACCACAGGTCCCTGCCAGGACCCTGCTCCAGCTCAGCCTTCCCAGGAGTTCACAGCCTTCTTTCAGGCATCCCCCTGCTCCAGCGTGGGCTCCTGCAGGAGCTGCAGGTGGATGTGCACCCACATGAAGCTCCACGGGCTGCAGGGACAAAGCTGCTTCACCATGCTGTGCATCACAGGCTGCAGGGGAACCTCACCCTGGTGCCTGGAGCGCGTCCTCCCCTTCCTTCTCCACCGACCTTGCTGTCTGCAGGCTTGTTGCTCTCACATATTCTGACTCCTCTCTTCTCTGAGTGCAATTACCTCTGTGCAATAACTTTTTATTCCTTCTTAAATATGTCATCACAGAGGTGTTAGTGCCATCATTGATTAGTTGGCACTGGACAGTGGCAGGTCCACCCTGGAGCCAGCTGGCATTGGCTCTGCTGGACATGGAAGAAACTTCTGGCAGCTTCTCACAGAAGCCATCCCTGTAGCCACCCTGCTACCAAAACCTGGCCATGCAAACCAAACAGGATCATCAAGTGCAACTGGACAGGACAGCTCCAGAAATCCCATCCTGTGCCTGAAATCATTGTCCAAACACTGCTTGAGCTCTGGCAGCCTTGGGGCTGTGACCACTTCCCTGAGGAGCCATTTTTCACCTCAGCTGTGCTGGCAGCAGTTTTTAAAAAGCAAAGGAGGTGTGTAGGATAGAGTGCCATTTCCCCAGGAAATTTAGGGAACCATCCCATGAACCCACTCAAAGCACTGCCAATTTAAGAGTGCCACTGTAGGGCTATTGAAACTGTCATGGTCTACACACAAAATGAGGCCAAACTCTCTTGGCTGTTCATGGGCAGCTTGAAAATAGGGAGAAGATAACCTTCCCCCTAAAAACAAGTATTCAGAATTCCTCTGCTCCTATCTCAAGGTCACTGGGTTCAGACACAGTGGCACTCGCCTTCTTCACTAAGGTCATACAGCACAAGGACAGCAGATGAGGCACAGGAATCCTTTACTACAGGACAAAAATACAGCCCACATGGGAGAAAGAATTGGCAAACCCAACCTAAAATTTTCAAGTTGTGCTGCCTGAAATAGAAGTTTTCTTGCTCGTGCCAAAAGTCAAACTTCACCACTACAAAGTTGATTTAAGTGTGTGGGTGTGAAAATTTCAGCGTAGTCTGTACAGAGGAAAGCTGGGGTTTCTATTTTCTCAATTTGGTTTCTTCTGGTGTTTCTACTGCTGCCATGCAGTAACTCATCCACAGGCTTCACATCACAGTGGAAAAACAAACAGAACAAAGAGCATGGAAGAGGAGTGGACAGTATCTGGTCAGACCTTCAAAACTGAAGTACGTAAGCACACAGAGAGGAGGGCTTCTGACAAAAGCCAAAATAAACAGAAAGTTCAGAAATCAGCAGGTGTGAGTCTCCCTCCCAGCCATTCTGACCACATCTTGGAAGTATCCAGAAACTATAAGTCTTCCATTTTAGCTCTAACTTTTAGTAAAGAGTCAGATACTGGGACAAGCCTGAGCAATCAGTCATTCCATCTCCTTGCAAATCTGTTTTCCCAGGCAGTCTGGTTTATCCCTCCAATCCCATCTTCACTATGTGCCTCTTCCCACCAAAGGTCAGTCATACCCATTAGCTGCTGGGCTGTTTCTCCTCCAAAATTAAACAGCTGGATTTTTCAGTGGTCCTTGCTGACATGAAAGGACACGCTCCACATAAACAGAGCTAAAGGGAATTCAGAGTGACAGGAAGAATTTAAAAGATCCTGTGCTCCAGTGGGGAACCACTACTGTGGTCAAACAGGTTACAGTAAGATGAGAATTTAAAGCATGAATCTGATGCTGTTTTTCATCTGAAGTCAGGACTTTCTTCACGTACGAACCACGGGCATCTCAGAGTCAGACACTCCCTCTGCTGCCCTCTGCTTTGCCCCACTGGGAGCAGCCAGTCTCTGGTTAGGCACACCCTGCCCACATCCTGGACACCAGCTCTTGCTCAGCTCACCACAGCTGCTGCAGGGACCCGGCACGGACACAAGCCTGGCCAGGGACACCAGACACAGCTCTGAGCTGTCACACAGTGCGTTCTCCCTGTACCCCATGGACTTGCAGTGGTTGTCAGAAACAGCTACAGCCAGCAGACTGCAGCTTTCTCTGCAATGCTCTGCTACCACAACTTAGGGTATCTGCAAAGAAAGAAGCTGACAGGCAGTTCTCTGATGCTGGAAGGCACCATGAAGTCAAAGCACCACCTTTCAGGGGAGCTACTGAGCCAGTGAGACCTTCCTTACTACAAACCAAACACTTCCACCACTCCTTTACCACCCTCCCATTTCCATAAAAAAGCATTTTGAGTTAATTTCTACCTCCGTCAATTATCAGGAGTAGAACTGAGTCACAGGCAGTCACAAAGAAATATCTTACATCACACAGGCTGCTGGTTTTCTCTCTGATAAAAGGGTTATAGCAGCGTTGACAAGGAAGACAAATGACAGAGGCAATGATCCACAACATCCTCTCCTCCTTAAGGATTGCAGTTATATCTTTATGACAGAGTTATAAAACAAAACAATAAAGTTCCAAGACCATTAGAAAAAGGTCACACACATTACAGTAGGAAATACCTATTTCAGATCTTATCTGGAGCTATGAAGACAAACAACATTCAAACATCAGAGTCCTGGCCTCTGGAACTTTGGCTTCCTCAGAGGCATGTGCTTTCTCTTCCCCCACAGTGAAGTTTAATCAAGACTGAAAGTTTTTTTCTTCCCTGTGACTCCAGGCCAGCTCAGTGCACTCCCTCGAGCCAACAAATACTCATCCCACAGGTGAAACAGAGCTTAACTCTTGGTGGCTGGGGGAACGAGGGAAATTTTAAATAAGATGCTAAAAAAACCTCCTGGTCCTGACCAGGAGGAATTGCTCAGAAAATAGGAGTTTTCTCATCAGTAGTCATTAGCTAAGTTTAGCCAGTCTCAGGAATGCTGGAGAACAGGTGGATCCCAACATACGAGATTTGTGAGAGATTTGTGAATAGAAAAGGACTGAGCACATCCTTAACCCTCCCCGGAGCAAACAGCAGCTGAAATGTTCAGCCGGAGCTCTGCGGGCTGTGTACAACACAACAGCACCATCCAGAGGATAAACACTGCTGGCTCCACGTTCCCTTTGCTCACATTTGCAGGATATGAGCTTTATTCCGACTGGGAGCACTGCAGGGCTGCGTTCAAGTTACCCTTGGGTTAGCAAACGTGAGCCATTGCAGGAGGGCAGTAATGAAGATCTCCAGAAAAAAAACCAGTTTCCACTGCCAGGCAGCACTGCCTCTCTCCAAGTGTTCCTTCCTGCAGGGCTGAAATCTCTTCACCAGTGCAGAGGAGGAAAAACTGACGGCCCTGTGAGGACTCACCATCCCTCACCTTGATTTCTCACAGGCACAGCCCGTGGTGGTGCAGTGAGTCCCCAGGCGAACTTCCCTGCATAATTAAATTAGACACAATAGGTCATGTACATAGAGCCAAGGATCTCTAATTCTTGAGGTTCAGAAGATGCCTTGGGAAGGTGAGGAACCCACTGTTCTCATGCATCCACCGGAATCCAAAGTTTATTTGGGGATGATGCCATAAATGTGTGCAGGGTGCACATTTATGTGTCCCCAGGGTGCTCACAGCCTCCCTGCCACGCCTGGCCCAGTCCCACTGCCGATTTTGGACATGTGCTGAGGCTGTTTGTGCTTCCCCAGGGTGATGTCAGCTGGCTGGCTCATCTCTCCCTGCAGCAGCATCCCTAACGACTTGCTTCAACGCCTGGAAAGTCACAATCCCCACAGCAGGTTTGGCAGCAGCTTTTCATGGAAAACAAAATCAATTATCCCCTTCCTTTGAGACAAATTAAGATGAAACAAACTATGAAATACTTCCACTTTGTGTTTATTGTTCCCAGTGCAATTTAGCATTCCCAACAGCTGAGCACACCGTGACTCAGGACAGCACAAACCTCAATGGCTGCATTCCTGACCTACTTTGGGAATTAAGAAAGAATTTCAGACAGGAGAATTTCCCCTTTAGGTAAAAAAAAACCAACAGTGTCTTACAGCTATTCCAGAAGTGTTGGCTGGGATCCAGTGACTGGATGAGCTGAATAAGATCTATCCAAAATTTTTAAAAAAGAAACAACAAAAGAAACCATAGGGTTTTCCATGTTTTGCTCTGTCCCTGTCCTAGCACAAAGAGAGATTCAAATCCATGGCACTGGCACTCCATCCCCATCTCCTGAGCCCATCTTGAGGAATTCTTATCATCTACTGCTGCTTCCAGAACTTGTAACCTCTGCTGCTTCATTTGATATTTAGAGAGGACTCACAAGAAAAATGATTCCTAGGACATGTCAAAGTCCCTATGAACACTCACTTTTGTGAGAAAAACTTTAGTCATAATACAGAGAAATAATTAAAAAACCAAAATACCACTCAATTGCCACAACTAGAAGGTAGAACACACCACTGTACATTTTTCACCACCTCTGAGGTTATGTTGGTCAGAAAACTTCCAGAGAAATGAAGGCAGAAAAGGCTTCAGTGCTGAGGGGGTTACTTTTTATACAGTCCTTATATCAAAATGTGACTCACCAACAAAAGCAAAGGCAGTAAAGATGAAGCTGCTTTCTTAAAATATGAGCTGCTTATGCCCCACACTCACTGAATTACTGCCCAAATTCCCCATAGGCACCAGGTAAAAAAACTTTCAGAACAAGTTATTTCACCTTCCAGGGGAAATTATATCTAAAACAGATTGTTATCCACATGATTTTTGAACTTTGTTTGTTTTGTTTTTATGGGGATAAATCCCAACTATTTTTAATAAATTTCCTGCCTGGCAACAGTGGTTAAGAGACATGAGGGACTGGAAGGGTGAGGCAGGAAGGAAGTAGTGGGGTGTTTGTTAGTGTTCTAACTCCAAAGCTGCTCTGGAAACTCCTGTTTGCTCTCCTCTGGCAGGTATTAGTGAAGAATTTTGCCTTTGATTAATTCTGAGAAATACTCCTAAGGAATTTATTTGAAATATTTGACATAGTTCACAAAAAATCCCAGAATGCCCCTGAAGAGCACAGGAGGCAATACAAGCTGGAAAATAACCTTGTAGGTGCAAAAAGCAGAGAGTCTGTGGTGTGGGGGGCCAGACTCTTTCCCATCTGTAAGTATTCTCATTTTTCTCCAAGAAAAGGACAGTGCAAACCCACCTCTTCTCTTGCAGAGACTTTAACAGCAAGGATGTGCTTGGAGAAGCCCAACTCCCTGAACTGACACCAGCTCCAGAGGGGGAAACACCTGCAGACACAGCATGGAGCACAAGGTTCACCAATTCCAGCACCAAGCCCTGCAAAAAGCTCATTTTAACAATCTATAAAGAAATCTCAGATCCCTGTCAAAGCTACCTGCACAGCCAGAAGGAAATTCTGATCATTTTTATCTTCCCCTGCCTTTTTCCTCCCTCACCTGTTAAAGATCCTTTATCAACTCATTCCAGATTTTTTTCTAAAACCTGGCTCTCTGATGGATGTGGATGATGTCTTCAAGCTGAATTATCTGTCCTCAGGCTGAATTTTCTCACTTTTTGTAAACATAACTGATGTCATCAGGTAACCTCTGATAATTTCTACAAAGATGCTCAGTGAAGAAAAGGCAAACTTCTCCTTGTCCTCTAAGATTCACCCAAAGAAAGCAAGCATTGAGTAAAATACATCACCAAAATAAACATGCATTAGGCAGGCAGCAAATATTAATTAGGTGGGTGGGTTCACATGAATTTTACTGCATAAAGAGGGAACTTTTTGCCTCTCAATTTGTGGAGACCCCCACCTCACACCCTGTGCACAATAAACAATGTTTCCTGATATGCAAGTTGGATTGTCATTCCCCAGGCTGGATTTTCTCACTTTCTGTAAATCTAACTGATGCCATCAGACAAATTCTACAACAGAAGTTTCTTAATGAATAAAAGAACTTTTGTGTTCCACAATCAACCACCAAAATGGAAAATTCAGCCTGGGGACAGATAATTCAGCTTGAAGACATCATCCACATCCATCAGAGAGCCAGGTTTTAGAAAAAAATCTGGAATGAGTTGATAAAGGATCTTTAACAGGTGAGGGAGGAAAAAGGCAGGGGAAGATAAAAATGAGCAGAATTCCCTTCTGGCTGTGCAGGTAGCTTTGACAGGGATCTGAGATTTCTTTATAGATTGTTAAAATGAGCTTTTTGCAGGGCTTGGTGCTGGAATTGGTGAACCTTGTGCTCCATGCTGTGTCTGCAGGTGTTTCCCCCTCTGGAGCTGGTGTCAGTTCAGGGAGTTGGGCTTCTCCAAGCACATCCTTGCTGTTAAATATGTATTAGACAGGCGAATTCATGTGAATTTTACTATATAAAATATTACTATAAATTTTACTATATAAAAGAGGTGACTTTTCACCTGTTTGATTAGTGGAAACCTCCCCTGTGCACAGAATAAACAATGTGTCCTTGCTCAGGCAGACTCTCTCATCAGAGTGATGCCTTGTGAAGGCTGAGCTGGAGCAGAAGCTGGACAGAGTTAAAGAATAAAGCAGGGATTAAAAGGATCTCCTCCATGGATGCACCTTGGGCAGCACAAGAGCCCAGCCAGGGCTGCACCCAAGATGAACCAAAATGGCCCCAAAATGCACGAGCGCTCCCGGGGTCTCTCCCTGTGATCAGCTCTGCTCCATGTGCAGATTGCAGTTCATTGTCCAATTCCAGCTTTAGCCCATCCACTCCCATCCTTCTTGTTTTTCTCTCTCCAGCCCACGTTGTTTGTGCTCTTGGGCTGAGATTTGGATCATTTGTCCTTGGTGCCCAGCTAGAGAAGGAATTGTTTTGTCTCCCTGCTCTGTGCAGAGAGCTCACCATCCCCTAATGTGAACCCAGACCCACACACTAAAGCAGCACAGAATGTGAAAATACAAAACCCAAACCTGAGGCATCAGGAGAGCTCCAAAGATCAGAGCCCTCACAGTTCTGGGGATTTTTGAAGGAGTTTTGAAAGAGTTCAACACGAGACCTCTGAGTTGTTTTAGATGATGTGCTTTATTTTCTATCTTCTACATAGGCAGGAAGGGTGAGTTCAGCTCACATCGTTACAGCATGGTTCAGAAGGTCACAAGACCCTCAGTTACAAGACCTTTTAAGGAGTTACTGACCAATAAAACACTGCCAACAAGGATATTTATGTTTTTGATCCAATCCTTAAATATTTCATCTTATGGACTCATGCCACAGTGTAAGCTTTCTTAGCCAATCATGTTATGGCACACAGACCTACAGTACTGCATTCTACACTCCTTTTTAACATCTGTAACTACTTTTTTTATATCTTAAACTCTAAACTTTCTTCCACTTAACGCGTCTCTGCTTTAGACTACAAATCCACATTCTCGCTTCCAGCACCTAAGTTTGGAAGCCTTTTCCAAGCTCTCAAATTGAATCCTGTGATTGATTCTGTCCGGAAAATTAATCCACAAACACCAGAGGTTTATGTCCAAAAAGGAGACAGAGGAGTTCTTTTACTTTATTCGAATAAAGGGAGAGGCCATGGGGCATTCCCCTGGGATCTATCCAATTTTTGGAGGATGCAGCGTCCTTTTTATCCCAATTTCCCACATTTCCCTCTCTCTTTCCCCATTTCTGAGGTACTTGAGAGGTACAGACTTCCTGAAATGCCTGATACCAGAGATTTCCCTCTAATGTATAACCCTCCTTTTAAATTTTTAATTCTTATGGAATTTAGGGGTTTTCCCATTGTTTCTTTCATCTTTTAATATCCAGTTTCATTTATCAGCAAACCTACAGTTTGTTTGTAAAGACAAATATCTTTTTTCCATTCATCACTCAGTGGAATCCTTCCCACTGTTCCTTTTGTCTCTCAGTGCTGGTTTTATCTGCCGGCAGACCCACAGCTTGTTTGCAAAGACAAACCCGTCACTGCTCTCAATTCTGGGCTTTGGTTTACAGGCCCAAAGTTCCGAGAGTTCCCCGCACTCCGGATCCACCGCCCAGCGCCGCCATCGCCGTGAGGGCGGCACCGGCCTCGCCTCAGGCAGCCCCTGCGTGACGTCATCCGCAGCGTCTGACGTCATCCGCAGCGTCTGACGTCACGCACCGCGCACGCGCGCTGCCGGTAACGGCCATCCCGGAGCGTCTCCAGCTAGTCCCGCCCCCGCCGCGGCGTGATACGGGGGGCGCACAGGGACAATCCCAGCCCGTTCCGCGTTCGCCGTACGGGGGCCCAGTGGGGACATGTCAGTCCAATGGCGAGCGTCACTTGTTGCCATGGTAGCGGGGCCCACGGCCGTGGGGCGCCCCCAGTGTCGCTGTCCCCTCATGGGGACCCCTCACTGCCATTATCCTGACATGGGGACCGCCAGTGTTGCTGTCCCCTCATGGGGACCCCTCACTGCCATTATCCTGTCATGGGGACCCTCCAGTACCTCCATCCCCTCATGGGGACCCCTCACTGCCATTATCCTGTCATAGGGATACCCCAGTGCCGCCATCCCCTCATGAGGGACCCTGAGTGTCACTGTCCCCTCATGAGGACCCCTCACTGCCATTATCCTGTCATAAGGACACCCCAGTGCCGCCATCCCCTCATGGGGACCCCGAGTGCAGCCACTGCATCATGGGAACCCCCAGTGTCACCATCCCCTCATGAGGGACCCCCAGTGCTGCCATTATCCTGTCATGAGGACCCCCAGTGTCACTGTCCCCTCATGAGGGACCCCTCTCTGCTATTATCCTGTCATGGGGACCCCCCAGTACCGCCATCCCCTCATGAGGGACCCCCAGTACCACCATCCCCTCATGAGGACCCCTCACTGCCATTATCCTGTCATGGGGATCCCCAGTGTCACTGTACCCTCATGAGGATCCCTCACTGCCATTATCCTGTCATGGGGACCCTGCCAGTACCACCATCCCCTCATGAAGGACCCCCAGTGTCACCATCCCCTCATGAAGGACCCCCAGTGTCGCTGTCCCCTCATGAGGGACCCCCAGTGCTGCCATCCTGTCCTGGGGACCCCCAGTGCCTTTGCCCCAGACAAGGATCCCTCAGTGCCACCATGCCCTTTTGGGGTGGAATCAGGTGACTCTAAGGTCACTTCAAGAGCAGTGGGTCTGCAATGAGTTCTGTGATTCTGCAGTTATTTAGAGGATGATCCCAGAAGGGGAGATGCTGCTGCTGCAGCTGGTGACATTTGCTGTAGGAAGGGAAATCCCACCATAGCCACTGGTGACATTTGCTGTATGAATATTGATGAGTCCAGCGGGGGAAGCGCCTCAGAAGCTGCCCAGCCAAATCAGGACATAGCCCATGGCTGCAGGTCCCCCCCACCACCTCCATGGACCCACAAGGATGTGTCCAGCAGGATGCTCCTCATTACAGCCTTGCCAATGCACATGGAGGAACGCACCGCTCAAAACCCATGGGTTTCACATCTTGACACCACTTCCTTTCATGTCTTGGGCAAAGAGAGGTTTTTTTTTATCTTTTTCTATTTATCTTAATTCCTTTCTTAAATCTGAGCCTAGTAAATAGCAGGTTTTTCACCACTGTCCTGTTATCAGCAGCATCTGAACATTTTGGTGATGTGCTGGGAGCTGGTGTGGACAGGACAGGGTTAATCGCAGCTGCTGTCCCTTGTACAGTGTTGTCATTGCTGGCATTCTCTGAAGCTGAAGGGTTTGAGGATTTTTTTTTTCTGCCCCAGAAATGTTCCTATTCAGAGAAGAACCAACCGTAACATAGGAAATATAAAAATATTTTGGAAATAAACTGTGAAGTCTGCAAGACAAAGACTAAAAATCAACTACACCTTATCTCTCCTTTGCTTGCTTTCATGAAGAGTTTTGGAAAAGATCCTGATTTCAGTTTTGAGCTAGGGACAAAGTCCCATATATAATTTTTCTACATTTCTCCCTTTGCACAGCTTGACAAAGGAAACTGTGTCCTAGGGACACAGCAAGCTAGAGTTATATTTCACATCATGGATTACTTTTCCTACTTAACTCATTCATGTTGAATAAGAAGAGGTAATTTTCAGACATTACATTTAAATTAAGTCATGAGTGGTAGTAAAACCAGCTTGAGCTCATTATAAATATGCCTTGGCCTAAGTGAAAACAATTAGAAGATAAAATGATTCTTAGAAGTCTAAGTGTCTGATGTTATAGAACACACTGTACTGGGAGACAGCGACCAGATGATGAGATATTAGGTTTCTTGGACTGAAGAGGATTACACAAAATAAAGCAAAACTAATTTTTTAAGTGATCATTCCCTAAAACTGGGGCAGAAAATGTTGCCTCCCTTTGTGAGCAGTTGCTAAAACCAAGAAAATCCTTCCTGATAAGAAAGTATTTAACAGGATTTCATAGGAGAGATAAGCACACCAGAAGACATTTAGTTATAATTAGGAATGCTCATTGATTTACTCTATTCAAACCACCAAGGGCTGCTCAAGACTGTTCAAAATACTTGATAAAATCACAGAGATTTCCTAAGTATGTAGTTTCCCACATAATTTTGTATGAGAAGAGCAGGATCTGAGCTGCACACAACCATCCTTGTGATAAACCCAGCAGCCTTTCTGTGGTCCTTTCACCAGTGTCAGGAGATGTTTGTGTTTCCAGGTTGGAGTTTGCTGCTGCTTCCTCAGGCGTGAGGATGATCTCAGTGAGGTCAGCCAGAACCAGCCTGGGTTGGTTTCAAAAGCCAGCCTGAAGGAGGATGAAATGTTCTTTCCAGGGAGATGAGGGGCAACACGGCCTGATGAGAGCACTGATGCCTTGCTTTTGGCTGTTTGTTTTCTAACTGTAGGGTTGGAAGCCTCCCTGCCAAGAGAGGTTATGCAGACTCCATCTTTGGAGGTTTTTAAGACCCAACAGGATAAAGCCCTGAGTAACCCACCTTGGTCTCACAACTTTTAGCAGGAGGTTGCACTACAGGACCCTTCAACCTCAGTTATTCTATTATTTTCATCCATTTTACACCTATCATCTTTGGCTTTTTTCAGATGTCAAACTGAGAAAGACTAGGCTTGAGAGTTCATTTGCATAAAGCATGGCCAGAAAAAAAGTGAGTTTAACTGCTTTGTAAGACTGAGACATATGACCCAGCCAGAAAGAGGTAAAAAATCGCTGTACGAGATGATAGCTCTACAAAGAAAAATAATTAAAAGGCTGAGGAATTACAAGTCTTTTGAAATACATATCACAGGCCTATATGTGTTTGCAAAACAATCTGGAACTGCAAAATAACTACTGAGACACTTTTAAAGCACTACAGCCTCCAGTGTCCTGCAGAACAAGGGCCGAGATGGCTTTTGGGCACAACCTCCCCTGGCTGCAGGGTTATATATCGTACAGTCTGAGCTGCTCCTTCATGTCCCCTTCAGACATCTCTCCAAACGTGTCACTTTTTTCCTTCATCAGTCTGAAGATGGCAGCCAGCTGCTCTCTCTGAACCCTGTCGAGAAGAAAAGGAGAAGTAGGAATAGCCAGTCCAGGAGCAAGAACACCACTGTCAAATGAAACACAGAGCCAAAGGCAGGTCACTGTGCAAACCTTACTGGCTGCAGGAAATCTGTCCCTGTGAGATAAGGCAGAGACAGCCTCTGGTTCTCCTTCCTCCCCCTTCCCATCTATCCCATCACCCTGCACGTCTCTCTGCAGCTCCCTAAACAGGGAGCTAAACCAGGCTGCTTTAACACTGGCTTTGGAGCTCCTTAGGGCTTATCTATGCTCAAACTTTCAAGATAACTTGACATATGGAATTTTATAAGACCAACATGTGCCAATTTAGCAGACTCATAACAAACCTGGATTAAGATTCAACAGCCCAGTGTGCTTTCCCTCTGTAATGAGAGGATGTAGATACAGAATAATTCAGGAATAGCTATTAAATTTTAGAATGCATAGCCTAACTTAAAACTAGAGAGCAGACTACCTCCCAGTGTGGACATGATTTTAATCAGCCACTGGAAGATAAGATCACAGGTAGGAATTTGCTTTGATTCGAGTTTGTCTGCCAATGTCCAATGGTGAGATGGACCCAGCCAGCCAGTCCAGCAGTGAGGTGGTCCCTGTGTGGGCAGAGGCTGACCAGTGGACCACCTAGCTCAGATTTTTAATCCCCATAATAGATGATTAATACCCTTCTCCCCATGACAGAAGACCTCTTGTATTTTTCCCTACCCTGAACCAGTTAACCATTGTACATCCCATGAAGATGGGTATCTGTGACAGGGCTTTATTTCTAGGAGGATTTATACTGCTCATCTCTGGGGGATACAGGGGGTGGGCAGCATAGGAGTGCCATTTCTTGGCAGGTAGCTCATGTACTGATATAACTGCACAAAATTCCCTTTTGGGGCAAGATGAATGTGCACGTGGCTCCAGGCAGGGCTGGCTGAGGGATGGAATGTTCCCACTGCCAGACTCCTACCTGATGGGGGTCAGGCTGCTCTATTGCTAGCACATCTCATTCCTGACTCTCCTGTGGGAGGCAGAAAGAACTAATGCGGATGTGGTGCTTTATGGCTGTGACAAGGCAGATGAAGCTCCTGTTACTTCAAGGCTCATTTTGTCCCTGCATGAGTGTGAGGCCAGAACTCAGTGACAGCTCAGAGCACAGACCTGCCACAATCCCAGCTTGCTCAGCACCCTTAGACCTCCCATGGGCTAAAAACACAGAATCTGCCTTTTACTCCCACATGGTCACCCTGTCAAGAGTCCTCTTTCCTGCCACAACCAACTTCCCACACAGGACTTGAAAGCATTTAATTAATCCATTTAAATGCACGCCTCTGGATAACCTGGGGTAGTCTTCCTGCAAGGCCTATGTGGACAAGCTATCATCTGTTCCAGTAACAGGAGGGGCAATAATAACTATTGACAGGCAAAACCAGGGCACAGTCTTTGCTTGAAAGGACAGCATCAACACACCAGCAGCCACCACACCAGGAATAAGATGAGAGGAAGACAGTCAGGAATGAGCAGAGGAACCTTTTACCCGTGCTCCTGAGCTCCTGCTCTGCATTTTCCCCTCTCCTGGGCTAAGACCCAGCAGCAGCAGGAACAGCAGCCTGTCCTCTCAGCACTGCTGAAGCAAACAGGGCAGGAAAAAAGCAGATCCTGGCTAAAGCAAGCTCATTTGCCAGTTATTTTCCTTTGCAATTAAAATGCAATGGTCCTGCGGCCAAACAAATCCTGATAATGATGTGGGATCTCTTGTTTATGGAAACCTGGATTTGTTTGCCTCTTGTGTAATGTTTTGTGCTCACAGGAGGAGCATCCAGCTGCCCTTTCCAGATGAGAGGAAGGGAAGCAGGGTCATGAGTGATCAATATTTTATTTTAGATCACCGCTGGGCACCAGAGGGCACGTTGCCAGTCTGGTGTGGAGAAATTCAATAGCCAGCTTGGCCTCCTGTGTCTGCAGTGCATCCCAGCTGGGAGTGCTCACACAGGTCTGTATCCCTCACTCCTCATTTCACAGACATCAGCGCTGCTGAAACCTCTCCAAAGGCCCATTTCCTTGTCTCCAAAATCAGGATCACAGACAATATTCATTCTCTTTTTTTGAAGCACAACATCAATGCATTTTGGCTCTCCCCTCAACTTTAAATATCATGACTGTGCATTTGGAAAATAGAAAAAAGAGCTGTTACTGCTGTTACTTCTCTGCACTACACAATCTACTACAAAGGGTCAGCAAAACAAAGATAAACAGAGAAAAGAGCCTGGGAAGGAGGAGTAAGGCACCACAAACATGAAACTGTCTTTGAAGAGGAGCTTCTCCTATCAGAGGGAACCTTGCAAAACAACCTTGTAGTGATCCAGCTTGGTTTGGTTTTGGGTATTTCTTCAGATAAGTTCAGATCAAACATACCCCATTCACAAATAAAATCATTCTCTCTTCTCATAGATGCTGTCCTCAAAACTACTTTGATTCAGGAGGTCAAACAGGATTTTACTTATTGCTAACAAAATAGATTAATTAAGGATTTTTGAAGCAGCCAAATTCTTCTTCATAGGCAATTACATTTGCATACTTAGCTCCCTTAGGCTCTTTTTAGACATTTCAATCCAAGACTTTTACAGTTAGCTGGAGATTTGGGGCAGTGAGCCATAGGTATGTTAGAGATCTGGGGTTTAGGAACTGCTAAGCACCCATGTCCACAGCAGCTGAAATCCTGGGCAGAGCTCTGCATTAGGAATGTTGTTAATTGCTTGGCAGCCAAACAAGAGCAGGAATGCAACACTGCATTGCTTCAGCAGAAAAAGGGAAATATCCCTGATTTTCCCTCTGATCATTTATGGAAATGTAATCATTTATGGGATAAAAGTAATAGTAGGGCAGAATGTACTTCTAACCTAAAATCCAGATTTTCAACACAAATCTCTTGAGGAAGAAGTTACAAGCTGCTGGAGGTAGGGAGAACAAGCACAAACCAAATAAACTATTCAAAGGTTTATTGGACCAAACAAAGGCAATTTTTACAGATTCAAGCCACTAGAATTACAGTCCTTTGTATAAGAGCCACCATCAGATACAAAACAAACAAAACCAAACAAAAGTAAAAAATACCCAGACAGCCATTTGAGTTGAAGAAAGAGTTTGACTTGCTGCCACTAGCAAAAATCTGGACTTAGCTACCGACTTTGCTGGATGTACATATTGCCATGTAACTTAAACACAACGGATATAAGGCATTCTTTGCATAGTTGGGTGCTTGGGACACAGTCAGCCAGCCAGTACCGAGGAGAGACAGCGGCTGTACCAGCAGGATGTTGAAGCAGAGGGTCCAGATGTGCCTAAATTCATATGCAAACCACCGAACACGCTTGCAGTTGTCGGCTGGGAGGGGGCAGCCCAGCCTCTTCTAAAGCTGAAGCCTCCTGCTGTTCTTTAAACGAGCCCATTTATTAAGAGTTTGCCAACCCCAGGCGCTGGAAAGTACAACTGTGTACAAGGTTTCAAGTATTGTCTGCATAGGAATTAAAAAGGGAAAAAAAAAAAAAAAAAAAAAGGAAAAAAAAAAAAAAAAAAAGCAGCCTGTTGGGGTCCTGATATGTTTGCAGTGTTGGCCAAGAGGCAGTGACAGAGAAGCTTTGGAGGACACATCCCCACCAAGCCTGGTGTTTTCACAACATCACTAAAGGACTTGGACCCTCTTCTCTCTCTCAAAAACCAGCTGGGTTTGATTTAAAACAGAGTATGTGCCCAGCCAAATTCATCTGCTCTGTGTGACAGAGCTGAGGGGCAATGCTGAGCTCTGACTCCCATGGATCAGCAAGAGAAGAGGACACTGGAACAGCAAGCAGGCAGAGGAATGGGAAGTGTGCCTCTCCCAGGATCTCCACTATCTCATCCTGAGCCAGAGGGAACCCCTGATGCCACAGCTGCCTCCTTGGGTCTCTCCTCTTGGGAGCTGGGGTAGGGAAAAGTGAGGATGCAGATAACAACAGCAGCCAAAGTGTGGTCGCTCCACCACAAGCAGAACAGCTAAACGGTCAAACTCCATCACTTCTTGAGTATCCTGTGTACCTACAGAATCAGCTCTCTGCTAAAATAACTACAGAAGCAAGATTTGAGTCAGCCCAGCCATTGTCTGCCATCCCTCACACGGACCCCACTTTGTCCCTCCAGCCCTCGGAGTAAAGCAGCTTTGTACAACACTGGAAATCACAGGCAGTTACCACCCCCCAGCAACAAAGAGGAGTTTGACCCCAGGAGAAAACAACTTGAGATTTTGGTACAAAGGCCCAGCTGGTCTGAGAGCAGAGCTATGGTTTGCCCGCCCCAGGAAAGGAACATGGTCTAATATATGTAGCCAACACAACTAATAGACTTGTTGCATATTTAGTGTTTACTTTGGGTTTTGCTTGAGGGAAAGGGAGGAAGGCTCTTCCCAGTCCCCCAAACACAACTCAGGTCACTGCTTGGGCCCAGCCCCAGTCCGTGGAGCCACACAATAGGATATCCTCAAACTTGACAGGAGTTTTTGAAGAACTCAACTTCAGACCAAGAGGGGATCCCAAGTTTTGAGGGTTTATGGATTTCTCTTATGGGTGTGTTTGGTTGGTTTTGGTATTTCTCTCAAGCCTTTAATGATGCCAAGGGATGCCTTTAGGAGGAGGCTAGGGACAACTTCATATAGTCTTCAGGTCTGCAAAGAGAAACAGGGAGAGAAATCAATTCAGTCATTTCACTCCTCAGGTTGGTTCATTATTATTCACATAAACGAGCAGGGAGAGCCCTCGGTGTGTGTGTTGGGGGGAAGGCAAGGCAGCTTCCCCCTCAGGGCAGGACAAGCTGCTGTTTGCAAACCTCATGCCTCTAAGAAGGACTTTGCTTCATCAACTGCAGCAGGATAGTCGAAACCCAATCGGAAGTGCAAATCCTCTTGTCTGGCACCAAGCTAAGTTACAACCCTTCTGAGCTACTAATAAGAACTGGAGAAGCCAAACTAATTAACTCCAGGGGTTGCTGCCTCACTGTCCTGTGCAGAGCTTCCAGGGGCTGCTGGCATCCTTGACCAGCCCAGATTCCTGTTCCCACCTGTAGCCAGATGAGCCAGGAACAAGTGCTGATTTCACAGGGTGGTGTGCCTGAACTGCTCAACCTTTCTCAATCTTTCTACAGATGAGTCTGTTCGAGGCAAGGAGGTAAAATCCCCAGACTCCCTGCAGGTCACTTCCTTTTGATGGGAAGCTCTCCCAGAGTCCCAGGGAAGGAGGGTGAGATGTGTTTAATCCAGGCACTCCCTCCACATAGCAGAGCCAGGCTCTAAAAAATGTGATCCCTTGTTCTCAGCCAGAATCTTCCAGACACTCTGCCCTTACTGTCCCAGCATCTCTCATGGGTGAACCATCCACATCAGGAAACAGCTGGCCCAAGGTTGGACAGCTGCCCATGGACACAGAGACCTGCACTGAGGTAGAGGGAAGCTACAACACACATCACCTACCCTACAAACACATTCAGACACACCCCAGCCTCATTCCTCCTCGATTTGATCAGGTTCATGGTCCTTAACACCTGAGCCACATTTGGAAGTCCCCTACTCCTGCCAGCCACGGTGTGAAGGTGAGGAACAGCCTCATTTCTTCCTCGCTCTTCTGCAAAATCTTGCCTTGTCCAGCAGCCTTCTGAGCGGCCAGTGACCCGGATCCCGGATGGAGATCGTCACGTGGCACCGGGGTTACCGGAGCGCCGTTGCCGAGGCTCAGCAGCCGTCCCGTTAGGACAAAGAAAGGAAATTTTCCGGAGTGGATAATCGCTCTGCGGGATTCACGGCGCTGAGGAGCGGATCATCCCGCTCAAGTCACGCAAGCATAATCAGATTTCACGTATCAGGACATAAGCTCGTTGCCATGGGGGCCCAGGAGGGGAGGTCCCCTCCAGAGTGCCACAGGTGGAGCAGGGAGGGATGGGGGACATCAGAGAGGGTGGATGAGTCCCTCACAGGGATACTCATCTCCACGAGGCCAGGCTGACAGCTGGGGTGAGAAGATCTCAAAACCAGCATGACCGTAATGGAGGATGAACATCAGAGCCAGAAATTCCCATCTGCACAACAGGGATACCCCTTCCTGATCCTGGAGCAAGCTGTGAGGCGAGTTGGACTAAAGAGCATGAGGCAGTCCCTCTCTGGGACATTGGGGCTATATAACCCCCCAGGCTGAAAAGCTCTGGCATTTCAGCCATGGAACCTGAAAGTGTTAATTAGCTTGGGATGGAGGCCCAGTGATTTGAGCCACTGCTCATCCTTGGCTCTTCCCTCCTTTCCATTCTCCTTGGATCAGCATACTTGCCCCCAGCAGCTCATCAATCAAACAAGGTTAGGGTCATCTTTTGCCAGAAGCTGTATCCTTTCTTCAGATAAAGATTGTCCAGATATCTCTGCTCTTGCCCAAGCCAACGGCCAAGTCACTGAATCGCATGATTTGTCAGCTGGACATGGTTCTGTGCAAGGAAAAGCTGGAGACAAGGAGCCCAGACAAAAGCAGGTCCTGGAATATGAGGGCAGCTCAGGGACTGAAGGTCTCAAAGAAGCATGGAAACTGCATGTCCTGGTGGCCTCAGGAGCATTCCCTTCACTCCAGCTCACCCACAGCTCTGACACAAGGCTTCTTGCTTTTGAGAGAAGACAGCACCTCAGCTCTGAAAAACAGAGGTTACTGGTGGCATTCCCATGTGCATCTATCTCTCATGTGTGCAAAAATGCACAGCAGGTCAGTAAATCTCTTCATAGATTTCAGCTTTCCAAAGGAGTCCCGACTCACTCTAAGGAGAGCCCTACTGTAACCATGTCTGGTAATTGCTTGTGCCCTTTTAAGGAATAGTTTCAGTCAAAAAGATTCTTTTCAGAAGCACGAAGCATTCCCAGCTCCTTTCCCTGGCTCAGGACCTTGTCAAGACCATCAGCCCTCTGCTCAGAAATCCTGGCTGGATTTCAGACCATCAGTCTGAAATCCTGGCTGGAAAGGAAGGTGAACAGCAACCTGCTCCAGACTCTTCTCACTCCAAACCAGGATTGACCCTGGAGGATGAAGAGCAGGGAATAAAAGCCCTAAGTTCTGGGCAGACCTGGGAATGGGTGGTCGAGATCTCCCCAAGAAGTTCCCTCCCATCTCACTGCTGGGGATGGTCCCATCACCACTGTCCCCATTTCTTTACCATGGGGGCAGCTACCATCTCATTTCTGGTGGTGACTATAACCCAGTCTTGAGGTATTGCAGGAAGAATATATGAGGAATAACACACTAAATCTAAGCTTTCCTGGTGGTCCCAAAAGTGTGAGCCAGTTTCTTCAGCCAATCAGCAAAACATGGGGAGGACTTAAATGCAGAACAGGGAGACAGTGCTTAGAAAAGAGAGAAGGAATTGAGTGAGAGGTACCAAAGGAGCTTCATCAACACAGATCTGAAATTCCTCCACTGGGACAGTGAAGTTGAAAGGTGCTCTGGGCTTTGGGAAATACCTGCTGTGCCTCGAGGCTGCCAGGACCAGTGTGACCAGGGAGCACAAGTCTCATGGGCTTTAGGACAGGGGTTGGTGAGGAGCCAGTGGGATCAGGGGCTGTATCACCCCCAGCAGACCTTGCCCACAGCTGTTCTGAGGCAGAAGCTTTCCACATGGCCCAGCCAGAGCGGCAACAGCTGAAAAGGCCAGAGCACAGCCAGGGAGGTGGCTTTGGCTCCTGACCAGCTCACCCATCACTCATGTGCCCATTCCCTTGCAACACTCCTGACCACCCCAGCCAACACCACAGCAGTGGGAAAAGCCATGGACAGGCTGGGCTGTGCTTTCCTCCATCAGTCAATGTTTGTTGCTCCTAGACTGGCAAGATGCCCCAATTCCCTGCATCCCTGGGTCTGTCCCAGCTGCAGGGGAGCCCAGGACAGGCAGAGCAGGGCTCCCAGGGAGTTAGCAGGCAGAGAACAGCCAGCTGCCCATGCTGCACAAGGTTAAGCAGAAGCACATGAAGACAAGTCATGAGCGCTGGGTGAGGGAGACACGGAGAAGCAGCCACAAGCCAGGACAATTCAGGACTTGAGCCAAAAAAAAGCCCCAGGAGCTCAAGCAGAGTTGCTCTCTGAACTAAAATCTCATGCCAAGGCAGGGTCAGAGACTCACACCCTGCAAAAGCTATGGGGGAGTTTGCAAGGGTTTCCTCTCTGGGATGGGAGAGGAGGAGATGGGAAGGGGCTTCCTGGCCTCCCCTTCCTTGGCTTTCTGAGGGAGGCATCCTGACTTACTCTGTTTTTAAAGCTTTTGGGGATTCATGACTCAATCATGACTATAAATAGGGCCAGGGCCCCAGTCCACTGACATCTCATAGGTCAGAGGATGTTTTCCCTGGGGATATGGAGGCAGGGAACAGCACCAGGCCACCAGCAGACTTCCTCCTCATCCAAGTGGACTTGGGCACCTACAGAGTGAGCATGAGGGGGAGCTCAGCAGGGATCCCCAAACATACAGTGCCCTTTACTACAAGAGGCAGCTGGGAAGCAAACACACCTCATGCCCTGGGTGTTTGGCAGCTGAAAGCAACCTTGCCCATGACTGGTGCCATCCCTGTGGCTGGCAGCTGCAGTAAAGCAGTGGCCATCCTGCCCTGCAGAGTGCCATGGCCCTGGGCTCTGCACGCCTTGTTGCTACTCCTCCTCCCTCAGCCCAGGACGACTGTCGTGCTGCAGAAGATGAGAAGCAAACAAATAATATCCCTCACCCCCCCAAAAAGCCCAAACTTACCAGCTTCCCTCATCCAAAAGAAGCACCATGCTGGACAGGACAGGACAGGACAGGACAGCAAAGCCATGGGAAGGTTAGCAAAAGAGAGGGAGGAGAAAGAGGCCCAGTTCCCATGCTGTATGGAGAGGGGAGCGAGCAGGCAGGCCAGGGTTATGTGATGGCAATGCAGGGGGTGGACAGGGACAGATGCCAGTGGACAGCTCTCCCAAAATGCAACCTCCCCTAGCCCTGTCCACCCACCTATTTTTGGAGGGCTACTAGCGGAGATGTTTGAAATAGGTCAAGGTCTGTCTACACAGTCATTAAACCTCTGCAGCTGCTTCCTGCCCTTGTGTGCTCCAGGGTTGTCATCACCAACATTGTCTCATTCAAAATTCAAACTTCAGCACAGTTGGCCCTCAAGCCACAGCTGCATCCCACTTTCATTCAGGATGCCTTGTAGAGCAGGAAAAGGTCTCTCCTCTCTGACATTCCCTAGAACCAGGGTCCCTGCCTTGCTGAAATTCCAGGGTCCAAGCCCAGTTTTTTTCAGTGCCCCATAACCAAGAGGCACTCCGAACCCAGCCGGGGAGGAGGCAGGTTTCCAGTGCTCAATTACCACTAAGAAAAGGGCTGAGCTTGATATTTAGAGCCATCCAATTCCTCTTGCATGAATTCCAATTTGCAGTTGAGCCCTAGGCTTAAACCCAGTCTGCATTCAAACAGTGTCACCTCAAGCCGTCTGTGGCTGGCCAGGAGGTGAGAGGAGAGGATTGAGAGGCAGGAGGAGAGTTTGCTCCTTGAATGGGTCACCTGGATGTGGGAACTGAGCCCACTAGCCAGGGAAACCGGGCAGCTATCCCCATCTTCCCTGCAGTGGTCTGGGGATCTCATGCTCCATCCAGGAGTGCCCCTGCCAGGAGCAGTTTGGTGCCATTCATCAGGCCCTGTTCAATGGGTCTGCCATGGGGCAGCTTCTGGCTCTTCACCCCCACCTCTTCCTCAATCCCAGAGGACAGAGAGGAGAGACCTTTCTAGAGCTTGTCAGTTGGGATCTGCTCTCCTTTGTCCCACCAACACTCCTAGCCAAGAGTGACAAGGAGAGAGCACAGAGAGCTCAACCCCTTGACAGCACTGAGGCCAACCAAGGCTTGGCTGGGACCTGCTTTGCCTCATGGAAAGAGAGAACTGAAAGCAGAGACCCAAGGGGGCCATTTCTCCCATTGTTTTCTCTTTTATAAGGAGGGGAGCCTTGCTGCAGCTGTCAACACTCAGCAGAGTCCAGACCATACTCATTTCTAACAGAAAAAATCCCCACTAACCTCTTTCAACCTTAAGGGAGGTTTGAAGAACATCTGGCAGAGACCACTCCAAGCCACCCATGAGAGCCAGGCCCTGCAGGCACACTGGGGAGCTCTTCCTCCCTCCTCCTCCACAGGAGCTGCCCAGCCAGGACAGCAACACCTCTCAGGCAGCCTGGTTGTGTCTCACACCCACACAGCTCAGCCCTGTCTGAGCAGGGGCAGCTGCACCACCAGCACTCACATTTCCTGAGCTCCAGCTTTGCACCGTGGCAGCTACAGCTGGCAACAGATGGCCAAAAGCCTCAGGTGCAGAAGACAAGGATTTGGGAATAAGCTGTGCTGGCTGGACCAAGGGCTGCATCCTTCCCCTGCACTCTTCCCCTTCCTGCCCAGACTGTTTTTCTCCCCCAGGGGGGCAAAGGCTACGTGCTTCTGTTCCAGAAGCACTGGTGACCCACCAGGTGTGATCAAGCACAGCCACCACCCCAGCAGAAGTATATGCCAAAAGGATTTACTGTCCTCCTTCCTCAGTGAGCACTCTAATTTTTAAGGCTGAAGTCACTAAAAGCAGGAAGTTGCATCACTCAGTGAAGGTCACATTCCTTCCCCTTTTAGTCCAGATTTAGCACCAGTTGGAAGCCACAGGACTCAAGTGAATTGTAAGCAGGACAACCACAGCTTCTGCAGGGATGCAGGTTAGAACAGAAGTGGGTTTTTCCTTAAATAACCAAATCTATTGCATGCCTGTACTCTCCTGTCTGAAGTCCTACAGCTCCTCCTGGAACAGGCAAGGAATATTTTCAGTGGCATCTCCAAAATCAAGGAGTCCCAAAATTCAAACTTGTGAACTACACAGCAAACAGCCTCTGAGGACCCACTTGCATTTTTGGGACTCCTTGATTCACATGGGAACCTGTTGATCCGCAGGAAAGCTGGAGGAGTGACAGGGCTAAAAGTGGACACTAAACCTGTCTGAGTTTTGGTAACGCACCCTAGGACTAACCTCCCACTCTACAGCAGCCCCAATTTCCCAAATCAGTACAAAGAAGTGGCTGTGGGATGTCCAGCTTCAGGCATCCAAGATGGAAGAGGTGAGCATCCAAATGTGAGCCCCCATTTGCCCTGGAGTGCTCATGGAAAGTGAGATGGAGGCAGAGGGGAGTGAACTCATTAATCTGTTATGAGGAGGGAAGGGGAGGGAGGTGGGGAGGGAGGTGGGACAGGCAACCAACTGCAGCTCAAAACAACCCCTCCCCTGGAAAATAACCCAAATGCAAAATAACCCAAGACACGAGCAGGTGTTATCAGTGGTACCACTACCTCTAAGCAGCAGCGTGTCCTTACCAAAAAGATTTGCAAGAATGTTTGTGGCCGAGGACCTAAGGTACTTGCTACAGAGATGTGAGATCAGAGGTCAGCTCAATCCTGCAACATAAAGGTGGCAAACCCGGGTCACAGCAGGTCAGCAGCACTGTCAGGGCTCATGGAGAGGGGGAGAGGGGTGGAAGGGCAAGGAGAAGGATGCAGGACAAGGCTGAGCCGCTGTGCTCAGCTCGCCCAGCTTACCTGGCAGCAGCCCTGCCCCCTTGCACCACCTGCGAGGCCTGCAATGAAAAGCTGCTGATGCCGCAGTGAAGATATGAGGGGGGGAAAAGTAAGCCAGCAACAAAGCAAGACAAAAAAAAATTCACCAAGCTGCCTTAAAGAAATGAACAACACAAATACGGAAGAGAAGAAAATAAAGGAGCAGTAGGAAAAACACGTCTGCCAGTGGCCCTCAGTGGGGAAGGCTGCTCAGGGCCTCCAAGGGACACGAAGCCCATCAGCTCCAGGTGCACTGTCCTGCCCTGGGACTGCTCCACACAGACAAGAGCAGTGGTGCCTGAGTGGTGCCACGTGCCCAGGACAGGTCCATCACCCCCTGGAGCCTGTTCTGAGTCCTGAGTACAAAACCCACATCCCACTGCTGTCCTTAGGCAATGTTCCCGCATGTCCTCAGGTGACAACAGGGGCTTTTTTTGCCACTCAGGAACCAGCCCAAGGCCCTGCAGGACTCCTGGCCCTGAAAACCTGAGCAGTGATTGCTCAGCTGGTTTGGATAGAGCTGCTGGTGTAGAGGGTTTGAATTTGCCAGCTGCAGGCAGATTTTTGCATCAATGTCTAGCAGGATCCTGAAAAGCAAATCCCATCTAGCCCCATGGGTGTCCCTGACATTCACTTGGCTCACCTCCCCACCACCCTCCTCAAGTGAAAAATACAGTGACACTCACAGCCCTGCTCAGCAGTTTACAGGGTGGGGGCTTCAGGCACAACAGACACATGGAAAAGAAGAAAGCAAGCATTTTTTCCTGATGCCACCAATGCAGAATCAACCCCGTGCCAGAGGAAACCAGAGCTCATTTGTGTTGCTGACTCCAGAGCAGGGCAGGTCTCTGGATTTACTCTGCCTACCACAGTGCCCTGCTCACCCCACACAGATAAACCTCAGCCAGCCCAGCTGGTGGCATCACAAAGATGCTGCCCAAGAGCCTCAAGGCAAGGTTTGCCAGCAGGACATGTCTGAGCTGGGGGTGAGCTGTGATCCCCCTATCCCTGCCTTCCTTGCTGTGCTCAAGTTTCTGCTTGGTTCTTTACACCAGGCCAACTGTGGTGGTATTTAGACCATGATTTGACAGGCAAGCGGTGACAAATGCCCCTAAATCACTCTCTGCAAACCTCTGGGTGGAGAATTGGGTCCCAGAGCCCTTGGGACAGCAGTGGAGAGAACACCATCTCCCAGTCTTGTTGGCCACCACGGGGAAATCAGCTCCTTGGAGCTCACCCTCAGGGAAGGGGTGTGAGCTGCAGACACTGTAAGGGAGCAGCCTGCCACAGAGCCTTCAGCTGTGGGGTTATTCCTTCTATAGGCTGGGGAATCTCAAGCCAGAAAGCTTGTTTTAAGTGACAGGACACGTTTGACCTTTCTTCATGCAGGGCTCAGGGGGATACTTCAGCAAAAAATGCAAGATGGACAATTCTCCATCTCCACCAGGCCCACTACTTGGTAAATCCCACCACATCCAGCTGAGGGGACAGCCCTGGGGGTGGACACTTGCAGTGTCAGCCCCATCTCAGTGACCTCTAGAACCTCACACTCCTTCACTCTGCCCCAGTGTTTCTGAGCTGTGCCCATGTCCTTGGTTGGGATGTCATCCAAAGGAATAAGGGAGGGGAAGTAACCAAAATTCAGCACAGAACTAATGGGATCAGGGCAAATACACCAGCTGCATCAGCTGGAAAATTTGGTCCAAGCATCCAGAGGAGCTCCAAAGGTATTTAGGACCACAGTGCCTCCATCTCCTAAATCAGTGTGACTTTGTTTGATCTCATATCTTCCTGGGTGGGAGAGCTCTGGAGCTCCAGAGCAGTGAGAGGCTGAGGGCAGTGTGGGGAGAGTCTGAGCACACCCAGCTTGCTCCATGGCATGTCAGCCAGGTGGGCTTGGGCAAGAAGAAAAAGGAAGCTCAACTTACCTTTGTTCTTCCTCTAGTTCTTCTTTGGACATCATTGACTTGTACTGGTTTCCCCTTAGCTTTCCAGGACTGTATTTAAAAGAAAACTTCTCGTCTGCAGCTGGAGAGGAGAGAGGGGAGACAAAAAAAGAGCAAGAAATCTGTGAACCAGAGACCTCCCCAGAGCCACAACCCACAGCAGTGGGGTGGTTCCTTTGGGTGCTCTCTGCTCTGCTCCTGCACCCCAAATGCTCTGGCCACCCCAGCACATTTCCTGAGTCAGCTCCAATCTGCAGAAAGGCTGGGCACTGTCAGGAGGCAGTGTGGATCCCAGAGCAGAGCCAAGGTGCTGCTGGCCAGAGGATGGCAGGAGCCTGGCCACAGCCAGCACTGCAAACAGCGAGGACTGCTGTGAGTGAGCAGCCTGCTGGAAGCAGATCCAAGGAAATCCTGCAGCACAGGAACCATATGCCATTGTTCTCCCTGGATTCAAAGCCTTGCAGGCCCATCTTGGCTTATCAAGACATGCTAATCCTGCCCTGATTAACTCGCAGCATTTTCCGCTTCTCCTCTCCAGACTTGCATTCCTCCTCCCTCTCTTCATCCAGGGGCCCTTTCCCAAGGCTGGGGCTCAAGGATGGTGCCACAAGCAGAGCTGTCCCAGCTCTCCTGCAGTCCCTGACAAAACTTGTGAAAAGAAGATGCCACACGGCAAATCCCAGGGCTGCAAACAACACCGAGCCAGAGCAGCCCCAGGAGCACCAGCACAGTCCCTCTGTCACCAGCCCTGAGGAGGAAGCCAAGGTCTCCTTCTCCTGGGTGCTCTCCCACCCAGCTCTGCAGCCTCAGCCCTGTGCTAATTAGAGCACCAAAGCTCAGACTCTGAGCCAAAGCCGATCCTTTCCCAATCGGATTTTGTTCGAGCACTATTTGCTCTTAAAAACCTCTCCCGTGCTTTATCTCCCTACAGATAGGAGAAAACAACAGCAGGGGAGGTCAATCCAAGAGGGGCCCAGGAGGAGCTGCTGCTGTGGATATGTGTTATCCATGGGCTGCTTATCTGAGAGCCTTTATCTCCCAAGGACTGCAGGACCTGGCTGCTTCATGTCCAGCCATCCAGCACCGGGGTTTGGACATTCCCAGAAACATCTGCTGCTTCCCCTGACCCTCAGAGCCCTGGGGATGCTTCCAAAGGGTGCACAAAAGGAAGATGGTATTTCATTATCTGCATGGCCCTGAAAAATTGCACATTATCCACAAACCAGTATCCAGGATGACACCAGCAGGACCCCTAAAGGGGTGAAACTCCCCTGGCAGCAGAGGAAGCCCAACTTGTACATAGCACATGGGTGCATCCTCTGCTCCCAGGAGCACAGGGAGCCCCTTCCCACACTCTCCACTGCAATTGTGGCCATATTCATGATTGTGTCTCCTCCTCCACTTGCCCAAATGAAAAACCCCTCACAGCCCCTCCCCTCCCTTCCTCACACACAGGATTCAGCACCAGCTTCCCTCTATTTTCTGATCAATACTGCCTTTAAGGATTTTTCTCCTTGTGTCAAATACCTTGATTTTTTGATTTCTTCAACCCCAAGCTCGTGCCCACATTCAGCTGCTGCCAGACCTTGAGGACCTCCTTGAAAAGGTAAGTCAGAGCCTGATTTTGTAGGTGGGGAAACCAGAGATCTCAGAAACAAGCAGGGCAAGGCTTCACTGGAGTGAAGCACAATAACTTTTCGTAATTTCCATGCCAAAAGTGTAATTTACTAATAAAATTTGGTGAGTTATTGTTAAAAAAAAAAAAAAAAAAAGAAAAAAAAAGAAAAAAGAAAAAACCCAAACAAAAAACCCACTTAAATTTAACCCAAAGAGGAATCCCTTCAAATATTCTCTCCCAAATTTGCCCTAAACCAGGACACCATGCCTGGAGCAACAGGAGTGGGATGGGAATTTCCCAGAGACTTCCCCCCTGCTAATGCCCACATTTCCTCACTTCTTTACATCTCCAGGTTCCTGATCCTGGGGAGCTTCCCTGGGAAGTTCTGGTGGATTACTACTCAATCACTGATCTGGAGTGTTTCTCTAATCTCTAAATGCCATTGGGGCTCCCAGGGGATGCAGACCCTTTATCCATCTTGGTCTGAAATGTCTGAACACAAGCAGCCCAAAGCTCTGGTGTGCAGCCCCAAACATTCAGCTTGGCCATATTCCACTTCCCTCAGTGGGAAACCCTCCCCATGGGCAAACAAACAAACAAACAAACAAACAAACCTGGCTAGCTGGAAACAAACAGTAATGCTGCAGCTTATCAGCACTTTGGGTGACCATAAAAGTGCATGGAAAGAAAATTCATCTGGCTGCTGTTTTGGGAGACATTAGGAGAAAGGAAAAAAAAAAAAAAACCCAAAGAGGGTGTAACATCCTGTTCCTTATGCTGGTGCAGAGCAGGAGCTGCTCATTACCTTTGTAAAGCTTGAATGATTTCAAGGACAATTAAGATTGTTTCCCTCACATGGTTTTCTGCCAAATCAAGTGAGATTTGGGATTTAGACTGGCCCAAAAAGAGCAGTTTAGTTGCCACCTCCCCAGAAAATAATAAGGGAGAAGGGAGGAAAGGAGGGTCCCCATCTCCCTGCCCATAAAGTGTGATTAAAAAAAGGAGGCAGTGTGTGGCTTTGGAAACCTCTGGCTGGTTTTTGAGCTCAGGAACTTTCTCCCTGCAGATCGAAAACAAACTTCAGGAAACACACAGAAAAGGGGAGGCTGGGTTTTCATGTAGACAGGGAAAACACTACAGGAATAGGAGGTGACCTACTTACTGAGAGCCTCCATGAGTTCATATTAAAGAAAACATTTGTCTTTCATCTCTCTGCCCTCTCATTGCCAGTGCTGTGGCCCTGAGCTGGCAGGGTGAGAGCAGCCCCAAGAGAGCACCTCTCCCCTGAACAGGCTTGCTCTGGTGTGATCCACACGTCATCCCTGCCAGCTCCCTGCCCAAAGTGGAGGAAAGGCTGCTCTGGTGGTTTTGGTCACAGGGCAGCATCCCAGGCTGTGGGATCTCCTCATGCCCCAGGGGAATCTCTGCTCGTGGGCTGAGTGGGGCCAGGACACACAGGAGGCAGTGAAGGAGGAGCAGGGCTGGTCACAGGGCAGCATCCCAGGTTGTGGGATCTCCACATGCCCCAGGGGAATCTCTGCTCGTGGGCTGAGTGGGGCCAGGACACACAGGAGGCAGTGAAGGAGGAGCAGGGCTGGTCCCAGGGCACTGCTGGTGCTCCCAGCTGCATCCCTCAGCCCGGGCCATGGCTTTGCCCAGCCCCGTTAGAAAATGCTTCAGAAATGGTGTGAGTGATTCAGGAGAGGAGCCAGGGGCTGCCTGCAGGAGGTGCTTAGGAAGGACACAGTGCTAGCCAGGTCTCACAGCCAGGGGCCATCACCTCCCCTCATCCCATTTGTAAGGATGCCCTGCGGTGCCAGGGCAGCCCTGAAACAGAGCTGGACCTGCAGACACTGGCAGAGCAGCATTGCTGAGCATCCATTTGGCAGGATACACCCATCAATCCTCAAACCAGACCTCCCACAGCCCCCCAGGGTGACATCCCCAGCCACCAGCGCTGCAAGGAAGCCCAGCAGGGTGGAATGAGTGTATTTTGGGAACCCTGTCTCCAAAGGAGCTTCCCCCGCCTTGCAGGAATGGCATCAGGATTAAAATTTGATTCTCTGTGGCATTAGGCATAATCCTCCCAAGCTGGGGGATTGCCACACAGCACCTCCAAAGAGCCAGGCAGAAAGTGGGGCAGGGAAGGGGGAACACCCCAAGGCCTCCTGCTGCCCCAGCTGTCCCCAGCCACCCCAAGCCAGGACTCCTGGGGACATCCCAGCATCTCCAGGGCTGCTCAGAGAGCAGAGTCCCCTTCAGACACACATTCAGGCACCATCTGTTTCATTTTCTTAGGACTGCAGCAGTTGCCACCCCAATTAGTCAATTAATCATTTTCCAATCAACTAATTGGCTAATCAGTTAAACGTGGCCCTGACTAAAGCCCCTGGAGATTGTCCTGGATGTGAGCAAGGAGCTTTTGGAGCAGCTGCATCACAAAGCTACCCCATGGCAAACAGCCCAAGGGCATCTGGGGAAGGGGTAGGAATTTCCTGGAGGAAGGAGACCGTGCTCAAGCACTCAGGGCTCCAGACCTGTCCATAATCTCCCTGCAGAGTTCTGGCTTGCCTGGCACTCACCATCCTCATCCTCCGGCTCTCTCACCACCAGCTTCTCGTTTTCTGAGTCCACCTCTTCCTCCTGGAGGAGTGAGAAACAGAACAGCCATGAGGAGAAGGTGCTGTGCTGAATAACCCACGTTTGCTTGGGGCAGGGCTGGGATGCAGAGCCTGGAGCTCCAGTGGCAGGGCTGGGCACCCCTTCCCTGCTTCCTCCAAGGAACAGGACAAAGGGATGCTCACTAATGAGTGAGGTTCATTAGTCTGCTTCCCTCTCACTACTCAGTCCCAGTGATCTGGCCCACCCAAAGGCTGTGGAATGCAAGTAATCAAAGAGAGATTAAGGTTTATAATCAAAGAGATATTAAGGTTTTTAAGAAGAGCCTTGTGCCTGAGCACCTTCCTCCCAGCTGCACCCCTGCCACCCCTGCTGCCCAGGGACAGGCAGGGGACTGAGCCAAGAGCCACGGGGACTTCTGTGTGCCCCAAGGCCAGGCTTGGAGAGGCTGTGCTGTCAGGAAGAAAAGGTGAATCCCCAGCCAAAGCCACCTTGCAGCCACAGGCCAAGGAGCTGCTCTGAAGCACAGGGACATTCACCAGCCCAGGGGTCAAAGGCAGCACTGGGGGGTTGTGCTGGGACCCCTCCAGGAGCCACCCACAGCTGGTGTCTGGAGCACAGGTGAGAGCAGCAACAGCACATTTTGGGGTTTTTTAAAGGCAAAGCAATTTTGGAAGTTTTGGGGCTCCCTTCTACAAGATACAACAAACTTGATAAAGCCCGGATTCCTTGTCCTGTGCAGAAACTCCAAGCAGAGAGACAGGGGAGCACCCCAGCTCTGGAGACAAGACAAGGACACATGGCAGAGCCCCTGCATGAGTGAATTCCTCCTGCACAGCCCTGTGCTCCAGCTGCAAACCCCTGTGAGCCGAGCCCAGGGGTCACCAGCACCCCAGAGTGTCTCCTGCAGCCTCCTGGCCCTGGGCACCCCATGGGCTGGCACAAGGGCAAAGCACCTGCAGAGAGGGGAGCAGCATGGGGAGAGGCTGCCATGCCCCTCATTATCAAGGCACACAAAAGCTGGGGGAAAGAGACCCAAGGGGAATGACACTGACCCAAGAATGACAGTGCACAGTCGAGTGCTGGCTGTGCAGTGGCAGAGCTTTGGAGGAGCTGCTGGAGCACAGCCCCAGGCCAGAACTGGGTTAGTTTGTCATGGGAGAGGAATGTGCATTATTCACAGCCACCTGGCTTCCTCTGGCCACCCTGTTCCCCAGAAGGAGGTGCCATTGGGACCCCTGCCCGCTGCAGCCACGGCTATTTTGGGCCACACTTCCAAACATGGGCACTTCCCACTGGACACCCGGGCTTCCCCTGAGGATGGCTGGGGAGGCACCCAAAGGGAGGGCACAGGGAGGGGACACAGCTCTGGTGACTTGGCCACGAGCCCAGGGCAGCAGTTCCCCATCACATCCATCTCTCCCTGTGAGCTGGAACATCCCCTGGGAGACCCAACCCTCCAGGAGCAGCCACAACGAGGGAGATTTCAGCCTCTTCCTTGCCTGGGCGTTAGGAACTGAGCATTTAACAATGAGAGCAAGCAGGAAATTTGGGTGGCAAACCTCCAAGGAAGGAAAATAGATCTCCTCCAACACAGAGGAAGAGACACTTGACAGGAGCAGAGAGGGAGCAGGCAGGGATGCCAGGCTGGCAGGCGACAGCAGCGTGCCAGGGCTGTCTGGGAGCCCCTGCTCGTGGCAGCCAGGAGCTCCCTACAGCACAACACTTTTCTGCTTGGGTGGCTTGGAGGCAGATGCCAGCACCTCCCTTCCCCCCACGCTGTGGCCCCAGACTCCACATCCCCGTCCCTGTGCCCTCCTGGGGCTGCTCCTCCCACAGCCATCGTGGTCCAGCTGCCTCAGAGGGACCCACCTCCCTGACCCCATCCCCAGGGCATCACAAACCTGCACCTGGAACACCATTTCTTTCTGCTTTAAATGGGCTGAGTCATTAAGAGGCCACCCAACCTCACCAGGGGAGAACAGCAGGCAGGCTTTGCCCCCTCCCCACAGCCACTGCCATCCTGGGACAATGTCCCACCCGTGCAGGGACACTGGCACACTGTGGGCCGTGCCACCCTCCCCAGGCTGGCTCTCCCTCCCACACACCTCTGCATGGCTGGAAAGTGCTTCGTGGCCACTTGTGTCCTCTGCTTGTCCTGTGTGCCCGAGGCAGGATCCAGGCGAGGCACCCAACGGTGGGATCTGGAAAAGGACAAAAGCTTTGAGCACAAACACCCCCGAGCCCTCCCTGTGCTCAACCAACCAGCCCTGGCAGCTCAGCACACGTGGGCAAATGCTGAAGGTGGCCAATAGCCCACCTTGCCCCATGCCTGTGCTGTGTGCCACGCCACGAATGGCTGCTGGAGTGGGGAACCCCAGAGACCCGCAGTGCCCGGCGCTGCAGCCAGGGTTTGGAGCTCACGAGCTGCTCCCCGTGGCAGCCCCAGCCCATGGGGTGGGACCAGTGCAAGGAGCCATCAGTGAGGGGGGCTGGCTGTGCCAGCTCCAGGCTGGGCTGCCCGTGTGTCCTGGCAGGGCTCAGGCAGCTCCCGGGATGCTGATGCAGCAGAAGGGAGGGGACATGCTCGGTTTGTTAATGCTCTGCCAGCTGCCTTCTCCATCACAGGCAAACAGCCCCTGGAAACCTCCCCATCCCACCCTGCCGTCCTGGGGCTGGGCTTTCCCAGCTCTCTCAGCCCCACAGCAGCTGTGGGTGGCCTGGACCCCCGTGCACAGCCGGCTTTCCCTGTCCAAAACCTTCAGCTGAAGGTTTCCCTGCTGTGCCTGGAGGGCTGTGGAGGAGGATATGCGTGGGCAGGGAGCAGGGACACCGTGTCCCTCGGCCTTGCAGTGAAATACCAGCATCGGGCCGGGAGCAGCTCTGGGCTGGCTGGAAATGCCAGCAGGGACAAAGCCCCACCTCGAGCCTGGCTGTGCCCACAGCCCCTGGGAGCCGGGGAGGAGGGGAGAGCCCTCTCTGCCTGGAGCAGCTCCGAATTCCAGAGCTCTCAGCCCTGCCGTGGCCAGCGGGTGCTGCTTCCCGGCATCCTGCAGCCAAAGCAGGGAGAGGGAAGGTGTTGGGACAACACTGGGAGACTTGGACACCACAGAGGACACCAAGGCACCCCAGGTGCTGCTCTTCTGTAGGAAGCACAGCCCGGGGAGAATGCAGGGAGAGTTTTGAGCAGCTGGGAGTGAGGAAGGAACAACTGCACAAGAAAGGACAGGAGTGTTCTGTCCACGAGCCCACAAATCAGCATCTCTCCGGTGCACACCGGCCACGAAAACCTCATCGCAGGAAAAAAGAGAAAAAAAAAAAGAGCGAGAAGCAGCACTGCAGGGAGCCGTGCACGTCATTATCCGGGAGCATCTGGAGGAGACTTGACACGGGCCGCCCCGAGCAGCTGCTGCGGCAAACAAAGATCTCATTGCCGAGCCAGGGGACGCGCTGGGCGGCAGCTGCCTGGCCCCGGGGCCACGCAGGGCTGGGAACGCTCCCTGCCCGCTCCTGCCCGCGGGCATCGCGGAGCCAGCCCGGGCACAGCACAGCCCGTGCCCCGCGACCTCTGAATCACACCTGGGCACAGCTCTCCGGGGCTCCGGAAAGCGCAGGGTTAAAATCCAGCAAGTCATCCACCCTAAATAACAAGGCAGCGATCCATCTGCCTCGGCGGCTCCTGGCTGCAGAGCCGAGCGTTTGTTGGATCATCACAAACGTGCTGCTGCCCTTCAGCTCCGTGGCCTCGAGCGAGACACCCGGCGTGAAGCTGACTCTGGCAGCGGGGTTTGGAGCCAGGCAGAGTGAGGACAAGGCTTCAGGGACATCTTGGACACAGCCAGCACTGACCGTGGACAACCCTGGGTCTCCCTGGGGAGGATGGCTCAGATAGAGGAGCTTGGCATCGTGACCCCAAAATGCCCCCTCGAGGCTCTGCCACCACTGAACCCTCTCCCAGCCTATGGGAGATGGGAGCCAGGCTTCCCACTGCAGCATCATCTGGCTTTCAGCTCATTTCTGGCCATTTCCTCCCCACTTCCTCCATCCCTGCTGCAAACCCCTCTGAGCAATGGGCTTCTTTCTCAGAAAGGACAAGAGGAGACTTTGGGGGTGGTGTGTCCCTTATCCTTTCTTCAGGGACAGCCCTGGCCCTTATGGGCAGATTGGGGAAAAATAAGTGCCCTGCTCCAGCTTCAGGAAAAGGGAAGATCCCAGGCTGCAAAGCAAGAGGAGAAAATTATCTTGGATTAAACTCCTGGGTCCTGTGTGTTGCCATTTATGGCTGCACTTTCTGCTCCAAGCCTGATGCAAGACATTGCAAGAGGGAAAGAAAGCAGACAGGAGAGAGCCAGCCAGAAAGAGAAAAGCCAGGAGAAAAGGGGAAGGAAGAAACCTTTTAAAAAAGACTAAATAATAATGTTGGGCAGAGTTTAACAGAGCAAAGCAGCTGCTGTGTCAGCAGCTCCCCTTCACCCACCACTGGGGCTCTCCATCCTCCCTCTGGCCAGAGGAGCAGCTGCAGACCAAGAGCAGTTTTCCAGCCCTGCTGATGGTCCTGCCAGCTCTGGGGTGCCTGGAGAGGATGTCCCTCATGTGGAGATGGAGTTTTGCAGGTCTGAGCCCCTCGAAGTGTGGGAGCATCTGTTCCTGCCACCTTCCCTGTCACTGCTATGGGCAAGGACAAGCCACAGAGTAGGCAGAGCATTTCTGAAGCTCTGGGACCGTCCAGCCCTTAATGAGGATCAGGCAGTGCCAGGGCTGGTGAGGAAAACTCTGGTGAATCCCACAGCAGGGTGAGGAGCCCAGCTCAGCAGCACCCATCCCTGCAGGCACCATCACATCCAGCACGGCTCCCCCAGATCACATCCAGCCAGCTCATTCCCTTTTTGCTGCAGCAAACACCACACACCAGGACGTCCCTTGCTGCCCAGGTGAGCTGCGTGGCATCCTTGGCATGGCCCTCACCTGGCAGCCCTTCACACAAGTGGGCACTTCAGGAGGCAAAGAGTCCTCGTGGCCTCTGCTCCAGCAGTGCCCTGGCTCTGGCACAGCTCCAGGGCTTCACCCAGCCCTCGGGGACCTGGGCAGCAGCCCAACCTCCTTGACCCTTGTAGGGAACACAACACAGACCCCAATGCCACCCTGCCCCAACCATGTCCCAGCAGCAGCCCCGTGGTGGGATTCAGGGCGGGCACCACACGTGCCCAGGCTCCCTGGGGGGTGACACACGTCCTGTCTCACTTCCCAGTTTCCATTCACTGCAGAGATGATGCATTTGTCCCTGGCACAGGCTGCTCTGGGTGAGAGCTGGGCACGTCTGAGCAGTCAGGGGTCGGGTGGGGAGCCCTGCATTCCCTGGCAGTGCTGCTGCCAGGGCTGTGACGGGGGTAGCACATCACCACATCCCTCCCCTGTGCCCTGTGGGACACTGGAGCTCCTGTCCCAGCCCTCTGGCAGTGCAGACACAGCCTGAACAGCTGCCAATTACAGCCTGACTTAATTAGACACCCTGTCCCCTGCAGCACAGGGAGGGCAGGAGGCATCAGAGGGGGAAATGATGACTTTTTAAATGTAAAGAGGGCTCCTGGTGGGAGCTGGGTGGTTTGTGCGGCCTGGTGTGTCCAGAGGCACCGGGAGCCCCCAGGGAGGCACAGCCTGGGTGGGAGGCACAGGGAAAATGCAGAAAATGCACCAGGAGCTTGGCAGAAGAGACAGATGAAGCCTTTGTGCCTCTGCTGTCCAGGTGACAGCCCCCAGTCTCCTCTCCCCGCTGTCACCCACTGCCCCTGCTCTGTTCGAAGACCTCAGCTGCAATTAACCCTTGGCAAACCAGCCAGGCTGCCGTGCCCTGGCGCTGCCCACTCACCCTCCCCTTCTCCAGAACATTTTGCCCAGGATGGCATCCCGGAGGTGGCTCTGGTCCAACACTGAAAACCCTGCCCGGTCCCTGCCACCTGCCACTTCAGGACAGAATGGCTCATTAGGGAGTTGAAGTTTCTGACCGTTTCTCACAAGAACCACGCTCCACAGCCCCAGAGCCGCTGCCGTTCCCACCCAGTTCCCACCCAGCAGCTTTTCATTACGGGATTGCTTTGACAGCACTGCCTCATCCATTAACGAGCTGGGGATGGGGATGAGAACAGACAATGACAGACTAATTAAGTTTTTTTTTCAGTGATGGGAGCCAGCAGAGACAAGGGGAAACACTACCAGCAGTTAAGGGAAACAAGGACTCCTGGGCTCCTTTCCCTGCTCTGCCCTGGGTCATTTTGTAGCCCTGAGCATGATGCTGCAATGAGCTGGTCACGGCAGAGAGGGGCAGGGAGCCTTCAATTTTAGCGATTTTACCAGCCTTGCAGGACATGGAAGCAGGAGGGAGGCCAAGACACACAGCTGCCCCAGCAGATCGGAGTTTGCACAGGCAGCGAGCAGGGAAGGAGGAGGCAGCGGGATGCACGGCTCCAGCCGTCATTAACACACCGAGGCTGCTCTCCCAGGGCGGGTTCGTCCATCAGCATTTTGTCGAGTGGTTAATGGCTGCGGGCAATGCGAGCCAGCCTGGCACAGTGCGTGCTAAGCAAACAGGGGGGAAAGAAAATAAGGAAAGAAAATAAATAAGGAAAGAAAATAAATAAGGAGAGAAAGCTGTCTGAGTGGCAGGCTCAGCCCTCTGCCTGGTGATGTACTGAGAAGCCCTGAGCCTGCAGGAGCCAGCAGCCGGACAGGGTCTGGGAGCCTCCTCTGCTGAGTCACATCAGGGGACTGCAGCCTTCGCCGAGCCAAGACAGGCTGGAAAGGGAACATTTCCATCAGCAACCGCCTGCAAAGCACTCCCTGCTCTGCCCAGGGCCCGTCCCATCCCTGCCTGTAATGTCTGCTGGGCTTGGGTCTGGGTGGTGCTGGAGGAGGGGAAGGATGAAGCAACTTTGAGGATGTTCTTAGGGAGCAAAACCAGGGAATCCAGGGAGATGCTGCAGAGCTGCGGATGGTCTCTCCCACTCTGCCCACAGCACCAACCCTTGGATCAGCAGCCTGGGCACTGCCACACGTGTGTGGTGCCTGTGGAAGTGCACGTAGTCCCTCACAGTCCCTCGGCCAGCTGTGCCACCCGGCCCCGGGGCCGGCCAGCCCGGCCAGGCAGCGCTGGCAGCTGCGGGATCACGGGCGGGCCACGGCTCCCAAACACTTAATCAGCACTCTCCCCCTCCCACTGCTCCCCACCACCAAACACATCACACGGGCCTGGCCCCTGACCTGCCCAAAGGGATGCTGCTCAGGCCCAGGGTGACTTGTTCTGCCATGCTCACACAGTGAGGGAACCATTTCCCAGGAGGAAAAGCTGGCAGGACCCTGTGCTGCTCCTTTGCTCTAAGAGGGGCTGAGGGCAGCCCCAGTCCCACAGAGCCCAGCCAGGCTTCTGGAGGACACAGAACTCCCCGTTTCTTGAGTAAGAACTCATTGCAGGCACACAAAACCCTGGTACTGCACCTGTGCCGAGTGGGGACAAAGAAGCTGAGTCCTTCTCTGAAGGCAACAAGCATTGCAGCAGTGCCTGTTCAAAGAAATCAGGGCTGAAGAGCAGCCAGAGGGGAGGAAATCATTCCCGAGATGTGAGCTAGCAGCAGAGGAACCTGTGGCAGCCCTGGATCTACCCATCCGTCCCGAGGAGTGCTGCACCTCACCAGAGAGCAGCTCCAGCCAAGTGGCCAACTTTGGTGCTGAGCTGGCCCAGCCAGGACCAGGCTAACGGTGGCCCAGGAGCTCTCCAGAGATCCTGGTACTCGCAGGCACCGATAAATCACACGAGAGAGAAACAGATGTGGCTTCAGGATGCTGTGTCAAGGCACGGGGCTGCTCGAGAGCTGTATCCAAGGGCAAGGGGCACCGGGAAGGGGAGAGGGAGAGCTCCGAGGCTCAAAAACCACCAAGGGAGGTGCGAGGAGCACAGGGAGGCAGAGCCACATCCCAGCCCCGAGCAGGTCACCCGTGGGTGTTGCAGAGCATCACAGCACAGAGCAGGGTGTGCGAGCCCCCGGGACCTGCCCAAGGCTACCCGGTGAGTCAGTGGAGATGCTTTCCAAGGCAAGGGCTGAGTATGCACTGCCCGGCAGCCTGGAAGCAGTTGCTGAGGATTACAAATGCTGCTAATAATAGCCAGGAGGCGACTGGGCCCCAGCCCTGTGCCCCGGCCCAAACACGCTGCCGGCACACGGCGATGCTCCCGCATTCCCGAGCCACCCCCAGTGCTCCCTTCCCGCCCTTTGGACAAGGAGCCACATGGGAGAAAGCCACCAAGGCAGGGAGTTCAGGTGCCTCAGGTTGTCACCGAGTCCCATCCAGGCTGGGCAAGAACAGAACAAGATCTTCCCGTGGACACTGGGTCGCTCTTTTATTTTTAAACAAGATCCGGTGGAGGAGGAGGATTTACCGGGCGTTTATAGGCATCAGTGCCGCCCCCAGCCCCCCAGTTCAGCCAGGGGTCAGAGCGTGGGGCCAGCATCCTGCTGGGGCTGGGAAGGAGTGGGGCGGTCCCTTCCCTGGGGCAGGCAGGGACAGCGCAAGGAACCCGCGCTGGCACGGGGACAGTTTCTGTAACCCACAGAAAAGGGATGCGGACGGGAAGAATAAACACAAGCACATACCCCAGCACCTGGATAAGCTCGTGGGGAAAGGAAAAGACTCCCAGGGGTTACATGTGCACACAGGAGAGGCTCACACTGACACACCTTTCTCCTCCCTTAGATCTTCACTTTCTTGATTATTTTTAGGAGCATTCCCAGGGGGACGGGGGAGGGAAGGAGCCAGAAACACCCCCCCAAATCGCTGCCTCCTCCGGGGACAACGGGCTTGTTCCCACCCGAAGACAAAACACGGGGTTTGCCGGGACCTCTCTTAGTTTAGGGGAAAACCCCGAGCGCTGCTCCCTCCCCGCCACCCGCGGGGACAGAGGGATGGAGAAGGGACACCACGGGGGGACTGGGGGGACCTCGGCTGTGAGGTCCTAGGGGAGCCGGCCTCACCTTGCTCTCCGCATCCTCCCGGTGTCCAGGCTGCCGGGGCTCCTCGGGGGATTTACGGGGCTCCTCGGGGGGCTGCCGGGGCTCCTCGGGCGGCTGCCTGGGGATGCTCTCGGCCGCCGCGGGGCTGGGCTCGGCCGCGGGGCCCGGCTCCGCCGCCGCCTCCCGCTGCTCGGCGACCGCTTCCTTCCCCTCGTCGCCCACTCCCACCTCCTCCACCGGCACCCGGCTCCCCTCGTCCTCCGGCCCCTTGGCCGGTGCCGCTGCCGCCGCTTCGCCCNCGGCAGCCACAGCCCGGCCCCGCTCCCCGCCCGCCGGGGATGCGCGCCCGCATCCACCCGCACCCAGGGGTGGGATTTGGGAAGGGGCGGCCGGGAGAGGAAGGCTTGGGCTGCGGGCAACCCGGCTCTGCTTGATGCGAGAGTCCAGCTTGGGACAAGGGGATCTTTCATTAGACACTGCCTTATATCCACAGAGTCATTCCCAAACTGCTCGGCAGTGCCTTGCATCGTGAAATACTAGAAACATTTACATTGGAAAAGACTTCTAGGATGATAACCCCTGTCAGTGAAGAAATTGTTCCTAACACATAATCTAAACCTCCCCTGGCGGAACTTGAGGACATTTCCTCTTGTCCTGTCACTCGTTAACGGATCCCGTTCGAACAATGGGAAGGTGCCAGTCTCCCGGGATGCTCCCTGCGCCGGCACCCAGGGCGTGGTGAGCTCTGACACGCTGGGGTGTCGGCTGCCCTCCGGGAAATGTTTAATGAGCATTTGCACCTTGTTAGCCCTTGGCTGGGTAGCGGAGGGGCTGGCAGGGCCAGGAAGGCTGTCCTGACTCCCCTGGGTGAGCAGCAGCTGGCAGCACATCCGTGCCAAGCTCCAGAGCATCACTCCGCCTTCCCCAGGAGCTGCAGGGGATATCAGTGCCATAAACTGCGGTGATATCCACCAGGGAAAGTTGGTGCCGAGAGCAGCTGGGCTGCCGGATCCTCCCCCCGAGGATTTTGCTGCTGTGAGGTCTAAAAAACAGGAGTCTGAAAAACCAGGATGTGTCCAAAAGCCATCACAAACTGGCAAGCAGAGTGGCCAAGGAGTTGTCAGGTTTCTCCAGACTCTGCCACTGAGGATTTCCTGCCTCTCGAGACTACTGGGAGGATTAGCCAACCTTTTACAAAGCAGGCTGAAATTAGAAGGCCTAAACTATTCCTGCCGGGGTGAAACCAGCACGGAGTGGGATGCACATGAGGGGAGCAGACATGGAATTCACCCCGGAAAGTTTCTTCCAGGGAAAAGGCTCTGGAGGTACCATCCGGAGCAGAGTTTTTTTTATTGACTGACCAAAGACAAAACTCAAACAAAGACGGGATTAAATCCCCGGGTGGGAGGAAGGAAGTGAAGCCATGATCCTCACTGCGTTTGTCTTTATTGGTAATCCTATCAGGCAGGCAATCGTTAGCGTATGGATAATTGTATTCTTAGCAACAACCAGCCACGGTACTTATCTCCCCTTCTCCCGCAGAGCTTTGCATTTCCTGGGTCTCGATCGTCAGAGCTGCTCTAGAGCTCAGCCAAATCACCTGGAGATTGGCAGCGTCACAGCGCTCTTTGGTTCAGCAGCTTTTCCATGTGTATTTGGTGCCTTCTGCCCCCTGCTTGCCCTAATCCCGGTAGCCATGAAGGCATCAGCCCGCGTCCAGTGCATCACTTGCTCTCAGAGGCTCCCTCTGAGCCCTGGAAGTTGTTCATGGCCAGAGACAGAACCGGGGTGGGGAAGTTCCAGTGTCTGGGTCCTTGCTCCTGTGCTCACGTGGACTGTCAGTTTTGGGCACAAAGAGGAATTCTGGGTGAGACTGAGGGAAACTGGGCACTGGGAGCTGCTAATAGGGTGACATGGGGTGTTTAGGTGTTACATTTCCAGCTGTCACAGTGCCCTTGATTGCTGCCAACACCCAGGACACCTCCTGCTCTTTCTCCTGGCAGTATAAATTTTCCACAGCTCTTGGTTGGAGTGTGTTGGAGGGTGTTTGCCCGCTCAGGAATGCAGCAGCATGTGGCTTGCATTAACCCAGCACGGAGACAGAGCACTTCAGCCAGCACCCTCTGGAGCAGGATTTATCACTGCCTTAAAATGAGAGAAGCTGGTCCTGACAGCTTCTCCAGGGGTTGGAATCCCTGACAAGGGAATCAACAGGAGCTTCAGAGGTGCTCAGTAGCAGCAGCTCCTGGCTCTGAACCTGCAGCAATTCCCTCTCAGGTTGCTGGAACCTGCAGCACTTACAAGTTGTGAGAGCTGCCAGGTTTGGATGTCTGTGAAAAACAACACTCCTGGTCTTGACAGCAACAGGCAGGAGCAGCAAGGACGTGTCTGCCAGAAGAGCTGCTCTAACTGAGCCAAACTCATGCAGTAATGAGGTGACAGGATCAGCAACAGAGCTCAGCTCCCCGTGTCCACACTTGGGGTGAGAGCTCCTGCAGAATGTGATCTGATGGGGATGATCCCCTGAGCAGAATTCGGGCCCAGCAGGTCCCATGTGATGCCGACCTGTCCCCTCCATGGCTCTCCACAGGGAATTGATGGAGTAAACTCGGCCTGGTCCCTGGCCAGAGCTCCTGCTGGAAGGCACAGAGGTATCCCTGGGGTTCCCCGATCAACTTACAAGGCGCGATTGATGCCTCTGGCTTCATCTTGCATGCTGTGGGGCAGGAGGGGATGGATTCACACTCCAGCTCAGCCAGGCAGGCTCCCAGCCAGGGACCCCCGCCCTGGGCCTGCCCGCAGCCCCAGGAGAGACGAGCTCGGAGTCTTTTGGCAGGAGGGGCTCGGGGAGGGGATCCCCCGGGCACGGCACCCCCGGCCCAGCCCCAGCCCAGGCTTGGGCTGAGCCCGGAGCGGGGCAGCGGCAGCAGCTGGAGCGCGCTGCCCTCTCTCGGGAGGAAAACCGCCCTGCAGCGCCCGGGAGAGCCGGGCATGGCCGGGAACGGTCCCCGAGAGCCCCGGCAGAGCAGGGGACAGTCCCTGAGAGTCCCGGCAGAGCAGGGGACAGTCCCTGAGAGTCCCGGCAGAGCAGGGTTTAGGCCCCAAGAGCCCGGGACCGGTAGGGGACGGCCGGGAACGGTCCCCGAGAGCTTCGGGCGGGCAGGGAATGGTCCCCAGGAGTCCCAGGCGGGCAGGGGAGGGATGGCTGGGAAGGGCTTTCTCAGAGCCCAGTCTGGGCAGGGGATGGCTGGAAACTGCTCCCCGAGAGCCCCGGGCAGGCAGGGGCTGGCTGGGTACGGTCCCCAGAGCCCCGGGCAGGCAGGGGACAGTCCCCGAGAGCCCCGGGCTGGCTGGGTACGGTCCCCAGAGCCCCGGCCCCGCACAGAAGCCGCTTTCACACGGCTGCCAGCTCCGGGCCGAGCCGGGGAGCCAAGGGCGGCAGCGGCTGAGGAGCTTTGCCAACAAAGGGGGATTCAGGGGAGCCGCGGTGACAACTGCTCCGGGAAACAGCCCCGGCACGGAAACGCTGCGCTGCAGATCTGCCTGCGGGAGGGACTGAGCCGGGCTGGCTCCTGCTGCCCGGGCCACTGCGGGACCACATCCACCCCCAGGATGCAGGAATGGGCTGTGGGACCGTCGGGAGAGCTTCTACAGGCACGAAAAACATCTGATCTAACACAGCACACATTCTCAGTGCCCGGCAGCCTGTGAGCTGTACAGGCAGGTGCTGTTCCGAGGTCCTCTGTGTCCCACCCACCCAAAGCAAGGAGGTCACTGGGCTCCAATATCCGCCTCTGCATCCCAGCCACAACCCTAGTGTGGCTCCACAAGCCCCTGTGCAGTGAAGTGTGCAGATACATGCTGGTTTCCAAGGGGAAAAGTCAGGATTTTATGTTCCCAGATCCTCCCAGAACCCATTTTCCCTCACATAAAGTTTGAGCACAGACCAGTCTTATAACTGCTCCAAACTCGGATTATTTCTGCAAGCCCCAGTCATGCTCCCGGTCATGGATGCCACTTTTTTCCTTGCCAAGAACACAGCCCTCTCCATTCTGATGCCAGAAATGAGAAGCTATCCCAAGAAATGCCCCTGTACTCACTGTTCTTCAGGCTTGCAGGTCATTCCCCTACCTGGCTGGCTTCTCATTTGCCTTTTGTACATCTGGCTGTGTGCTGGCTCAGGGATATTTGGGTTCAATCCACAAATAGCAGAGCTCAGCCCAGGGGTGGGGATGGCTGTACCTTGCTTCCACCAAAAGAAATGATCCAACCCAAGAGCTCTCCTGGAAGTATTGGTTCTAGACCTTCTCCCTAAGCTCTGTCACTACCCCCTCTGCTTGTGAGGCCTCTGCTCTCACCCACACAGCTTTTCCAACCACTTAATTCATTTCACAGTCTAATCCCTGACCCAGGGCAGGCTCTCAGTTGTTGCTGAGGGTCTTCAAAGTCTTCAACCAGCACAACTGTCCTTGCCCTTGACAGCACACTGATACAAGCTGATATTCCAAAAGCTCCTGGATACTGGCAGCCATTCCAGCCCAAGCTGCAGGGGAGCAGCTGAGAAATGACACAGCCTTGGGTCTAAACAAGGCAGTGCTGCAGCAGAAAAGCCCTGGTCCACCTCTCCCTGTCAGCACAGCTGGGACAGGCAGGACACGGCTGCTGCTCCAGCTGCCCTGCCCCTCCTCCTGCTCTGGGCAGGCTGCAGGATTTGTTCCAGCAGCAGCCCCAGTTCCAGGCCCCTCTGCAGGACAGGACACAGTCACAGGCATCACACACAGGTGGGAGCCACCAGGTGTCAGACCTGAAGGGACATGGAATGATTATTTCCCTCTGAACACATTCCCTACCTGCCTTGATCCACACTTCTCCAGACCCAGAGGAGGTTAAGCCC
Source organism: Hypocryptadius cinnamomeus (assembly GCA_013400635.1). Lineage (NCBI taxonomy): Eukaryota > Metazoa > Chordata > Aves > Passeriformes > Zosteropidae > Hypocryptadius > Hypocryptadius cinnamomeus. Next base: position 137,356 of record VYZP01044214.1, read on the forward strand.
CACAGAGGAGTCTTTATGTGCCTTGAAGGAAAAAATGTGCTGCAAGCCTGTTCATTCAACTCCAAAGCAGTCTTAAAACATGCAGCTGCTCAGTGCCATGCCTGGCACTGCAGGAGGGACACAGCCCTGCTCCATGACTTGCTTTCCAACTGCCATAAAAGAAAAAGCAGGAGTTATTTGCTTCTGCATCAGGCTGGAGGAAAGGAGCAGGAACATGGGCAAAGGTGCAGCACAGGCTCCTCAGCAGGAATTAAAGTATCAGCGTGTCATCCTCCCTGCTGAAATGAAATTGCAGCTGTCACAAAAAGAAAGATGTGTAGATAAATCAAGAGGAATAAAAATAAATCAAGTCCTGATTGCAAGGCCACAGAGGGACTGCAGGAGGTACCAGCAATACCTGCAAATGAGGAAGAATGGTGAGGCTGTCTCTAAATTGCCTCTCCAGACTGAAAAACAAGAGAGATCAATTATAAAAGCATTTCTACAGTTGCTGTACACAGTTTTTAGCCACCATTAACTCGCAGCATTTTCTGGAATTGGGGCTTGTTAAATGCCAGGCATGGGCACACCCAGATCATCGACAAGGAGAGGAGGGGCTCATTTGCTAACTGCACTGAGCAGGGGAGGTGAGCTGGGCATGGGGAGAGCTGCTGAAGGGCAACTGGAAAGAAGAAAAAAATGGCTTTATAGGTGACACTAAAGAAGAAGAATGTTTCCAGCAGTGTCTGGGAAGGGGAAGACAGAGGTTTATGTGGAAACGAGTGAATTGCCTGTCTGCTGCCACAAAGCCATTTACTCTTCGAGGTGTTTCATTTTACAATATACTGCTATAAATATTTCAAAAGCCTCAGGGCTGCTGTCCCACACTCCGTTCCAGCTTATTTACCCACAGTTACTGGTTTCAACAACGCTCACTGACAAAATATACAATTTCTCCCATCTTCCCAGTCCTTGTTCCACCTCACAGCCAGGCTCCTTGAGGCAGCTGTGTCCCAAACCCTTCTGCTTGGAGTGCAGCCCTTCCACAGAATCTCTCTGCACTGTGGGGCTTATTTAGAATCACGGAATCACAGAATGGGTTGGGTTGGAAGGGGCCTTAAAGCTCATCTCATTCCACCCCTGCCATGGGCAGAGACACCTTCCATGATCCCAGGCTGCTCCAAGCCTCCTCCACCCTGGCCTGGGACATTTCCAGGAATGAGGCAGCCACAGCTTCTCTGGGCAACCTGTGCCAAGGCCCCACCACCCTCACAGGGAAGAATTTCATCCTAATATCCAAGCTAAACCTACTCCCTGTCAGTTTGAAGTCATTGCCCCTCTTCCTGTCACTCCAGGCCCTTGTAAAATGTCTCTCTCCATCTTTCTTGTAGGCTCCCTCCAGGGAGCAGAAGGCTACAATTAGATCACCCTGGAGGCTTCTCTTCTCCAGGCTGAACAATCCCATTTCTCTCAGCCTTTCCTCATGGGGGAAGTGCTCCATCCCTCTGATCACCATGCTGGGCATCCCAAAGCAGCACAGGACACCTGGAGGATGAAACCCCTCTTGGCAATGCGAGGTGGCACCAGAAACACAACACAGAAACCTCTTGTGACAGAGCCTGGGGAGGCCAGGGCAGGGCCAAAGAGCAGATGGGACAGTCTGGTAACAAACCTGCCAACAAAACTCACCTCCCAGAGCCAGTGCAACCCCAGCAGCTTCCAAACCACACCCCAGCACAGATGGGCAAACCCTCAAGCATCCCCAGAGCTGCTCCCAGCACATTTAGCACTTTGGGAAACAGAGGTGCACACCTTTAAGTTTTTTTTCAGATCACAGTATGAAAGAAAGTGACAGGATAATGCAAAATAATTGATTTTATTTAAAATAAAAAGCAAAACCACAATCATCCGAACAAGACAAGTATCCCAGCTCTGCTGGATGGGTGATAAAAGCAGCTAAGGGCAGTGGCAGGGCTTGGAGCTGACAGTGGGACTGTCACACAAATGGGTAACACTTTCCTTCCCCCCTTTGCAAGGGGGATGCCAAAAACCTCACAGTTACAATGTGCCCAGAGGCATTCCTGACTGGATTCAGCCAACAGTCTCACTTCCCAGCCCACAGTGGCTGGGGACTCAGGGAGGACAGGAGAGGTTAACTATGAAAGAGGCTGCTGTCTTTCCTTGAAGCATTTGGAGAGGTTTGATGTAACTGAGAAGACAAACTGGAGCCAGCACACACCAGCTTGAAAGGGGAGGAAGCTCTGCCAGAGGCTCCTCGGGGTCACCTGCTCCCACAGCACTTGTGCAGGGAACAGGTGCTGGCACTGGTGCCTCTTGTCCACATTTGTGGTTCTGATGGAGTGTTGGATCATTTCCTCCTGAACTCTCCCAGCCTGTGTCTGTCACCAGGCTCTAAAGCACAGGCAGAGCTCCCAAATCCCATCACCTTTCCCAGAGCAGGCAGGACTGTGACAATGACACCCAGCCCGAGGCTCTCTGCCCATCCTGGGGAACAGGGCAGCTCCCAGGGAAGTGAGGCAGAGCTGTGCTGCTGCTCTGGGGCTCAAGGAAATGAGGGGTCCACAGGGTGCTGGACCAGCTGCATCCAGAGCCTCTGGAGTACAAAAGCAGCAGGGCTGGAACAAGAGACAAGACATCCCAAGAAGCACAAGCCTGGAGAAATGAGAGCACAGAGCCCATTCTCCCCAGCCTGCTTCCCACAAGCATGGAGTGAGGCACAAAGGGAGCACAGTTTTTAACTGTTCTTCCCTCATCCAGCTTTAAGTGAGGGCCTGGGAAGCAGCAGCTCCCCCCATTCCTGTAAGGCCAGAGAAGCCGACTCCCTGATGAGAAAATTGCATCTAGTCCTATTTAAAACCAGATCCTGCTCTAGAGAGATCCTCTAGCAGGATCTCCTGTTTAGAGCAGGCCATGGAACAGCAACAGCTCAACCCTGGTGAAAACAGGAAGTTTTGTTCTGCTACAATTTATGTACCACACAGCAGTTCTGGAAGGGCCACCACAGAACACCATCTGGCCAAGAGTGTTGAACAACATCCCCAGTGTTTTCTGCTACAAAAAGCTCCCACCAGGCTCAGAAGTCTCAGGTTGCTCAGGATGAATGGAACACATTTTGTGGGTGGATGGCTTCAAAGCATCTTAGACAGCAATTGCAGCTCAGCCTCACAACAGCCCTGCGAGGCAGGGATTTTCCTCACTGCTCAAAGACTCACCAAAGTGGCTCAGGCAAAAGCCAGAAGTGGAAGAAGTGGAGATCTCAGAGTCCTGATTCCCAGGCAAGCCTGCACAGACACTGTTTCACAGCAAGGAGTGCCCTGTGGAGCAGTCAGGAGAGGGCTGCTGGTATCATGATGTCTGCTGTCCGTTGTAAACACACTGCTTTTCTGTGAGGGGTGTCACACCAACACAGGCTTCCCTGGAATTGTTTATTTCACACTGTGGAAGAGTTCACAGGCATGGAAGAGTGCTCTGCACATTGCATCTTCCCACAGTGCTTCTAGAGGCAGAGGTGTGGCTTTCCCAGCACAGCAATCAGGCTTTCACATTAGATTTTAGACTGTGCAAACTGCACCACATGTGCCAAATGCAGCTGCACCTCACTGAGATGCTGCCCAGCCACCAGAGAGGAAGGGACAGCNATGTGGAAGAGTTCACAGGCATGGAAGAATGCTCTGCACACTGCATCTTCCCACAGTGCTTCTAGAGCCTCACTGAGGTGCTGCCCAGCCACCAGAGAGGAAGGGACAGCTCTCCAAGGACTCCCCTCACCGTGACAGAGCTGAGGCTTGTGAGCCTTCACCTCTCCAGGCCCCACATGATTCCAAAAGGCAGCAGCTGCAGACATCTCTGAGAGGACACACACAGACTGTGCAGGCTCCCAAGCTGTTCAGCCTTGGCCAGAAATGCCAGGAGCTGGAGAAGTTGGAGGATTTTTTAAAGTGATCTTGCTGAAAAATCTGCAGTGGCTACAGAGCAAGTGGGCTTACTTTTATGCCTGGCTACCTATCACAGGAAATTTGGGAGTCTGGACAGCTGAACAATGTATCAATAAACCTTCCCTCTCTCCATCTCCCCACCACCACACTGCTCTTACACAAACTGACTGGCACAGAAGAGTCAAAAACAGAGATCCCCACAAACATATTTAGGATTCCTTTGTACAAAAGGATATGGCCCAGGAGTGTTTAAATAAGGAACAGAAAAGGTTAAAAATGGATCAGAGCCCAGAAAAGCAACACTCCAGGTTCCACCAAACCCAACACGTTTAAGAAAGTCACAGTTGAGGCTTTAATCTGTCTTTAATTTGCTCTTTCATCAGTGCCTGGGCATTGCTGTGTGTTTACCGCATGCACAGCACTTCTGCTGTCAAGTTTCCTCTCCCAAAGAACGGCTGAAGTGAGTTCTGTACCCACCTCCTAGGGCTCAGAAGAGCACCCACTGAAGCAGCCCATGGGAAGTTCAGATTTCCTGGCAGCACCTTCAGCCACACAGAGACACCACCAGCACAAGCCCCTGCTAATATAACAAACCAGCAGCTCCAAAAGATCCCTTGGGGACGAGAGCTTTACCTGGCATAATACAAATGCATCTACACAGACTTAAACAACACACTGCATTTTTAAAAAGCATAAAACAACAACATGTCCCCCTCCCCAGTCCTTTAAAATTGGCACTGCAACTTTCAGAAAGGTCTGAACACATAACCTCAAAGAAAAGCCATTGAGGGATGTGAACTGCACTGGCCTGAGCAAGCCCACAGCCCCAGAACGTTTGGTGTTTCAAGCCCAGCACATGTGATCCTGCCAGAGTCAGACTTTGTCAGCAGTTGCCTTTGTGCTAAACATCACACCTGAAGGATTGGAAGTACTGGCAAATGCTTTTTCCTGCCACAGCTTTTGCTGTGCAAGAAACTCCAGGATTCTCCTGCTCCACTGAGCTTCCCATCACAAGGTGCTAGTGCAGCTTTGCTACCTGTCACCATGACAGAGTGGAAGTAGATGGACTGCTGCTGGTTCAGGTGTTGCACCTCAGGTGTGTGCATGGAGCACACAGATTCAGACCACAAAAGATGCTTCAGGTTGGTGGTCACCTCTGCTGAAGTTGCTTCAGTGCTTGGGCATTCGCACCACCTTCCCTTCCTTGGCTGAACAGGGATCTTCTCTTGGAAATAAGATGGAAAAGGAAGGTGTTTGCCCAGTGGAAGCAAGGTCAGGTGACATGGGAAGAACACAGAAATGCTGCTGCCACTGTAGGGAGAAAATTCATGTGGCCAAAGCTTAACTGGAGACGAAACTGGCCAGAACCGTGAGGGAAATAAAAAATAGTTTTTTCAAATATATTAATGGCAAAAAGCAAATTAGAAATAACACTGGCCCATTCCAGGATGAGGATGGTCTCCTCACAAACAGAGACATGGACATGGCAGAGGTGTTTAATGTTTCTTTGACTGTCTTCAGCACAGATGATGGACCAGGGGGGTCTCAGTGCCCTGAGCTGGAGAACTGTGACTGTAAGAATGTCCAACTCCCAGTTGACCCCAAAGCAGCAGGATCTGCTGCTCCAGGGGGATGCCTACAAACCCATGGGGCCTCATGGCATTCCTCTGAGAATCCCCAAGATGCTGCTGATGTCATTGCAAAACCTCTCAATGATTTTTGGCAGTTTTGGGAATCCGGCGGGGTTCCAGCTGACTGGAAGCTGGCAAATGTCCCAGTTTTCAACACCAAGGAGGAGGACCCTGGAAACCACAGGCCTGTCAGTCTCACTCCAGTGCCCAGCCAAATCATGGAAGAGATTATTCTGGGAAGTACTGAAAAACACCTGGAGGACAATGCAGGCATCAGTCACAGCCAGCACAGCTTCACAGAGGGAAAGTGCTGCTTGTTGAATCTGATCTCCTTCTGTGACAGGGTGACCCACCTCACTGATCTAGGAAAGGCAGTAGATGTCACCTTTTGGACTTCAGCAAAACTTTAGATATTGTCTCTCCTAGTGACCTTCTGGACAAACTGTCCAGCCCACAACTGGTTAACCATGTCACATGATGGGTGAGCAACTGGCTCACAGTTGGACACAAAGGGTGACAGTGACTGGGATGACACCAGGCTGGCACTGGTCACTAGTGGGGTTCTGCAGGGTTCCATCCTCATCCCTGTGCTCTTCAACATCCTCATTAATGCCTTGGACACAGGACTGGAAGGAATATTAAGTTTGCCAAAAACAGTAAATTGGGAGGAGCTGTCAACTCTCTTGAGGGTACAGAGGCCTCAACAAATTAGAGATGGGCAATCACCAACCATGTGGAGTTTAACAAGGGCAAGGGCTGGGTACTGAACTGGGGTCTGGGCACTCCTGGCTGTGTGGACAGACTGGGGAATGAGAGGCTGGAGAGCAGAGCTGTGGAAAGGGACCTGGGGGTTGGTGGCAAACTGGATCTAAGTCAGCAGTGCCCTGGAGCCCAGAGGGCAAACCATGTCCTGGGGGCATCAGTCCCAGCACTGCCAGCCAAGAAAGGGAGGGCATTGTCCTGCTCTGCTCTGCACTGGGGTGGCCTTACCTTCAGTGCTGGGGGCAGTTTTGGGAACCACAACATCAAACAGACATTAAGCCATTGGAGAACGTCCAAAGGAGGCCATGAGGATGGTGAAGGGTCTGGAGGGGGAGCTGTATGAGGAGTGGCTGAGGTCATTTGGTCTGTTCAGCCTGGAGGAGACTGGGGTCAGACCTCATTTGGGTCTTCAGCATCCTCATGAGGGACAGCAGAAGGACAGGTACTGATCTCTTAGCTCTTGTGACCATTGACAGGACTCAAGGAAATGGCTGGAGCTGAGTGAGGGCAGGTTTAGGTTGGATATCACAAAAATGTTTTTCACCCTAAGGGTGGTTGGGCACTGGAACAGGCTCCCCAGGGCAATGGTCACAGCACTGAGCCTGTCTGAGTTCATGAAGTGTTTGGACAGTGCTCTTGGGCCCAGCGTGGGGTTCTTGGTTTCTGTGCAGGGCCAGGAGTTGAACTCAATGATCCTGATGGGTTCTTTCCAGGTGCTCGTATTCCAGGATTTTATGAGACACACACTTGGAAGTGCCAGCCCTGACAGCAATGTTCTCCTGCAGCAGGGTAAGATCCAAGGACTCCTTTTCCACAGCTCAGTTCTTGCAGAAGCTCATTTCCTCCTTGTTCTTCCCAAAATTCTGGTGTGAGATCCACCAGTCGTTCCGATAGGCCAAAAGGGCTGGTGTTCCTTTCCTCAAGTGTACAGGACAACATGTAAACATATGACAGTGTCAAAGCAAGGCAGGTTTTTACATTTACCTGCTGGTTTTAAAAAGAGTTCTTTAAAAACTGACCGTTGCCTTCCTTGCCAGTTCTGTGACCCATTAAATACCTGGCATGTCCTTCCCCACAGCTGGGTTACAGTGCACTCACCCGGGGTGCAGAGGGGACAAAGCATTGCACAAAGGACACAGCCGGGGTGTTCCCCTACAGGGAACCAACCTTGGACAGCACGTAACGAAGATGTCTGGATCGAGGAAGAGTAACAAAAACTTAAGGAGTGTGAGAAACAGAAGCAGAAGGGAGTAGAGCAGAGCTGGCTGGCTGCTAACAGAGCTTCCATCAGCAGCTGCCTCTGGGTAGGTGGTGTTATCCCTCAGGGGTAGCTGCGGCCTCCACAAGATTCCCTAATCCTGTCAAAAAAAGGTACCTTTAAGCATTCCCCTTGTATCAGGGCACAAGATCCCAGCATGCAGATTAATCTCAGGCTTATTTTTCCTCCAGCATTGTACAAGCAGGGTGAAGATTTCATGTTTGGAAGCGTTTCTAGCAACTAAGCCATCACACAGCTGGAACAGAACGCCCACCCACCCTCACAGAGTGAAACAATCAACATATGGGAGGCAGAACAGTGAAACCCAGAAAGCAAATGTTCTAGGCAAGGTGCTAATTTTCAATATTGAGGGTATTCATTTCAAAATTTGAATGGCAAATAATTTAAAAGTGCATGGGTTTTTCAGAAGAACAGATCTGCATCGTGATCTGCATTTTTACAGCTTTCTTTTTAAACCAGGGTCTGCATTAAAGGTTTGTTCCTTCCTGCCTGTTCATTCCCTGCCTGAAGCCACACTGGCTGCCAAAATGGGATTTGACAATGTCATAACAAGCAAACTGTGGAAACCTCCAGGGCAAAATAAGCAGTCAGTACAGTTCTCCCCAACCTTTAATGATGCTCTGTACTTGTAATTCAATTGTATTCAGTTATGAGCAACTGCTGTTAACAAGAGAGCAATCTACAGGGGCACACAGGCCTTCAGGCAGTCCCCACACTAGAGAGTCAGGCTGGAATCATGCTGGAATATGGACTTCCTCAGGTAAATTACTGCTGCACACCTTCTTTAGCAAGCCACACACTAAGCCACCACAGCACTTGCATCCACTCCAAACCTGGAGCATCCAAGAGCTCAAGAGCTGGCCAGCACTCTAATGCAGGCAGGCAGCCAATCCAGCAGCACTGGTTAACCAAGTTGCAAAGAATTTGCTTAAGAATTTTTGGCAAGACTCTGCTATATGAGAAAAATGCTTCATTTAGCAAAGAATGTTCAAGTTCTTCCCTGCATTTCTTCCCAGATTCCCAGTGTTCCACTCTTTTTAACCTGGCTTGTCCAGAGAATTGCTTTCCTCAGCAATTTTATCCTAAGTATATCTATACTTGATTTTGCAATATTAATGTTGCTTCCTTCCACACTGACTGAAACTTGCTCAATATTTATGTATGTATGTATGTATTTATTTATTTAAAATGTAAACACAGACATTTGGAATTTAGGATGAATTTTGCCTTTAACAGATAAAGCAGTGGAACAAATTGAAATAGTCCAGGCAGCAGTAAGAGAAACCATACAACTACTTGAAGGTTTTCTGTTTGAACAAGACATTGAAATCTGAGTGCTGCCTGATCATTCTTCATCTTTAACTGTTCACTATTCATCTTTAACTGTTCACTATTGTGCTCTCTGAAGAGCAGTTTAAACATCCCACCTCTCTCATTAAACAAAGATAAAATCAAATCCTTTCATCTATTAAAAGAGACAACTAGGAAAAGTAATAAGACTGTTTATTAAATAAAACCCCTGATTTAAAAAAAAAAAAAAAGTTAGTTTTCTGTTTGGAACAATTAAAATAATTCATGGAGGGACGATACCACTGATCAACTGCTTTATGTCCTGTAAGGAATCCCTTGCTCTCCATCCCTCTCTCCTGAGGAATCCCCTATCTGAAGTGTGCCAGCTTTCCCCTGTATTGTCCTGTGCTTGTTTAAAACCAACAGCTGCCCGGGGTCACCTGGAGGAGCTGCGCTCTTTGCTCACGCAGTCGTCCTGGGAAGTCGTGTCCCCGTTCCCCATCATTCCGCACGTCCTCCGCTTTTTCCTGCGGTGCATCATCCCCTCTGTCTCAGAGCCAGAGTCACACTGCAGCATGGAAAGATGAAACCACAATTCAGAGGAACCTCAACAACTGTCTGTGCTGTGCAATTCACCACAAGTTCTTTGAGCTAAGCAACCCTGAGCTCAAAGAACGTGCTGTCTTAGGCTAGACACATCAAGGAAATTTTAAATTAAGCATTGGAAAGTCAGGAACAGAAAACATTTTTGGATTTCATCACTGGCTAAAGCTGACTTGAGGCAAGACAATGAATGTGTTCACTTTGGCCCCTAGAAGGACCTCATCTTGCCAGAGAAGACTTTGGCTTCTGAAGGATTTAGGTGTTGACAAGAGTCCCATGTCATAACTGACCTGTTCTGGATTCTTTTTCCCCTCTCCCAGTTTTTGGAACATTCACTTTGCAGCTATTTTCCACAAGCTAAATGAGTGACAGATTCATATATAATATAGACATGGATCAAACAGATTGAATCAATTTAGCAATGCAAAGAGAGGCTTCAGCAAACAGAACCTGCTAAGATCACAGGCTCCTCCACCATGTAGATTGGTTTAGCTGCTTTCCATTAATTTATTCCATATCGCATGAATATAAGGATGAAGGCACATGATCAGGTATGGAAAAACAATGAAAATGCAGAATATGGATCACCTATTGCAGTAAAAAGCATTACCTCTGAATCAGAGTCTGAGGAGCTGGAACTTGATGAACTGGAAGAATCACTAGAACTGTCAGAAGCAATACCAGTAGATTCCTGCAGGTCAACTGAATCAGCCAAGGCTGCCAGTTCAGGATGCTCCTGCTTTAGGATCCTAAACACAGTTGAAATTTCAGGGTTAGCCTTTGAAATGTAACACTGCACATTAATGAATATTTTTAGGTCTTGTTTTTAACGGAGAATATACAATGAAAGCTACTAAATCTCTTACCTGTACCATTTCCGGGACAGTTTAGGTCTCCCTCTTACTGTCTTGTGCCACACCACTGGGAAGTTGGTACAGCTGGCAAAGTTTTGTGTGATGGCAATAGTCGTGTCAAGATTGAGGACTACGTGCCACCAGCCACCTAAAACACAACAGCAGTGACCATTGGTGGCTGCATGGCAGAGAGCAAGTTCAAGAACAGCCAAGAACACCTTTCCCACAGCGCAGGTGGAACTGGACTTATCTCCCAAACCCAGGTGAGTTTTCCAACACATCATCTTTCCTGTCTTATTTCAGCTTTCACCCCAGTGCCTGACAGGTTCTTGTTAGGGAAGGCAGCTCCATGCTCTGACCAAATTACCCAGCTCACACCCAGGACTGAAGATGTGACCTGACAGCACCACGCTGGCTGCTGACAGTTTATTTAACAGCAGCAGCCATTGTAACCCAGACTGCACAGAGCCCTTTCTGTTCAGCTGGAGAGCACTTTCCACGCTGATTTTGCAAGGTTCTTGTGACTACAGACTAACCTTTCATTTAAACATAGATGCAAAATTGTTTTTCCACATGGGATAAAAATAGTGGAGTTCTTACAACCCACTTAGAGGCTCAGAAAAGACTGAGGGAACAGTTTAATGGAACCCGACAGCTACAAACTCTTAACAGAAGGTACACTCAGGAGTCACTAATAAGTGCCAAGACAATCACAAGGCACCCTTCACACACCAAGTCAGCTGGATGTTAGAGACAAGCAATGTGGACAGAAACTATGGGCTGTGCTGCACATAAATGATGCAAGACTCAGAGGTTAGACTCTGGTACTGAACTCACCTCACTCCCACTTACAATGGGCACACAGTGTGCAGCCACTCAGAGGGAAGAGCATCTTCAGCAAAGCTTTTTTTAGCTTTTGATTTCAAATTCAAGATGAAGCATAACCACAGAGAAGTGGGTGGAAGGTGTCAGTGCCTTTAAGTAGTTCATTTCCCACAGCTAAGAAACATTCACATGCAAAATTCAGCCACGAATTTGCATGTATAAACTCAAACATTTTTGTCTAAGAGTTACTGGGGCTCAAACACCTCCATTATTTTATGCCATTATTTTATGCCCTGACAGCTTTCTACTACTGCAATTTAGTTCAGATTACATTCCTGTGATGCTGCAATTTAAATCCCACTTGTTTTGCCATCTGTATCACATGCAATCCTATGCCACAGGTCATACACATTTTATGACATTCAGGAAGTAACTGAATAGTCTCAAAATGAGCTCAGCTTGTTTTGTAAGAAATGGGCCATCTAAGAAAGCTGAAACGTTCCCTTCATCCCTATGACACAGGAATGTTACAAATACGCTTTTTTCTCCCAGATTTCCCTCCTGGAGAGATCTGCACATACCTGGCACAAAGACTGTTTCTCCTGGTTTCTGTAAGACTTCCAGGGGTTTGAACTCAGGGGGCCAGGTGGGAAGCTGTGTCCGAGGATAGATGACATTGAACCAGGTGATGGCCTCGTCCTGCTGGTTGCCCCCCTCTTCCCGTGTCACTTTGATCAGCTCTCTGGGAGTGCTGGTTGGGAACAGGCACCAACGCTTATGTCCCTGGACTAAGGCATTCCATGCACTGGTTCCCAAGGGATCAATGTGAATTCCTGTTCCAGAACGAGGTGGGCCCATCACAAACCATCTGCATGGGGGCGGGGGAAAGTGCTTTAGTCACAGAGCAGGCAGGTCCCTTCTTCATGTTAGACAGACAATCACAGCAGCTCACTGCACATTCAGCTAGAAATTAAAGTAACTACAGTTCCTTCATTTACATTCTTGATTTTGTTAAGTTCACACTGCAGCAAAAGGATATAACAGGAGTTTAACCAAAAATCCTATATGAATTGGGACAGGAATGACTGTGGGATAAGTAAGTGAAGATGACCTTTTATATGTCATAGCTGTATTTTGTTTTAAACAGTTCTTCAATAAAATCATGATTTCAAAGTTTATAAGCATGATGGAGTCCCAACTGCCTGTGCTGGGATTCTTCCTAGGCAGGGGGATTCTCCTACGGTTTTCTAGAATTTGCTGCTGAGACACATCAGAACTGCAGAACAATGAGGAACAAAAGGCAACAACAAGGAAGAGAGCAAGTTACACAACCCTGGCCTCTCTCTTCGCCTTCTGTTCATTCACAAGAGGCTTTTCATTCCAACACTTAACTACGTGGAGCTTATTCTCCAGTGACCATTCAGGATTTGAGGTTTATATTCCCACTGCCCATTTACAAGGTTTATTTCTCCCAGTGGAGAACTTTATCTACTGTACATGTTTAACTGCAGCAGCACCTTCAACTGCTCATTTTCCCTGGAACACAGCAGTAAGAACCAACCACACCAGAAAAAGCAGTGTGAGGTGATTTCATACCAGGCACCAAGAGGAAAAAATAACAATAATTGTTTAACTGGCAGCAGAGAGTGCAGAAACTAAAGCACCAACACAATCCCTCCGTGGTGTAGTGACAGGAGGGTGATGCCCAGCAAGAGGAACGCAAAGGTTCAGAAAATACAGCAAGTTCTCCATCTCCCCTTTCCAGTACAGGTGTGAATCAAACTGATTTTGAAGGATCATTTGCCGACATCAATTGTAGGATATAAAGTTTGATCATCAAGCTGATTTCTTCCTGCTTCACAAAGGAGCTGTAAATAAGCAGGTGTTTGTCATTTCTATTGCCAATTGACTCTTTAGATTCATATTATGCTTAGAAAGCTGATTAAACTACAGGTAGAACAGTCAAGGCTTTTGTTAAGAAATCAGAGGAAATTATACACATGAAGGTCTGTCTGGCACAGACAGCTGCACTGCTCAATACCCTTTTTCTGACAATAACCTGACTCTACACACACAGGTTTTAAAACCCTTATTTAGCAACACTGTCATTTACCAGCACCTTCCTCCAAATATTTAACTTACAATGAACAAAACACGGTTTGCCCCCAGACATCAAATTTACCATTAAAAACTTCACAACTACTAAATTCAATCTGAAAGCAAACCCCAGCCACCTTCCTCAAATTTAAAATAGCTGTTTCAGTAAATGGCTTCCAGAAATTACTGTCTTTATTTTAAAGAGGAACAATACCAATAAAAACGTGCTAAACAGCACCAATTGTTCTTTTAAGGTCTACAGACTATCACACACCTCTCAATCCAGAGATCAACCTGCAGAGGTCGTATCCTCCTCATACAATTAGCACCACTTCTTGTCAGATTTTCACTTATGCTCTAAAGGTACTGCACACTCATTTCTGTACCTAGATGAACCCTCTAACTCCAGGAGACATTACTGTGCTCTCGTGCATCACTCAGCTCTCAAAAAACCTCAACAGCCTGAAAAATACCCACACTTTCCAGAACAAAATATAAGAAGTTGGATACTAAGATCAAGAGCAAGGAGCTCAGCATGTGCCTGGAGGTGGGGAGGGTGTGGGGGACACAGACAGCAAAATAAATGAGTCACAACCAGACTCTCTCATTTACCTCTAACTTGGGTAAATGATCTCTAGGTCATTAACTGTATTCAGTTTCTACTTCGGTGTGGTTTTGTGTTTGACCACAGTGTTGCATGGTCTTAGAAGAGAATCATGAAAAGCACTGTAAAAACACCTCCTTGAGTGATCTCAAATGGAATCAGGTTCCTGCTTCACTCCTGCAAAAGCACAACTGGACTACAGACACATGAGAGAGTGCAGAGGAAAGTGGCATTACCGATGAGCTCTTGCTCAATTTTATTTAAATAAACCACATCACAGCCTCATGTCACTCAAAGAGCAACAGGCATTGTCTGACAATTATAATGCCACTGTAAAGACTTTAATTACTTGGGAGGGTTCAATTTAAGCTCACAGTGCTATGAAGTGTCATAGTAACATAGATAAAAATGGCTTTTTATCTAGAAGTCCAAATACAAGGTTGCTGCATTTGAATTTATGACAGAAATGTCATTTCACCCTCTTCCAAGCTGAAGCAAAAATAAAGAGTTGAAAAGACTACATAGATGTGAAAAATGTTCTCTCTCAAAAACATCTGAAGGGGAGCTAAGAACTGGTGCCCATATTAGATCCTAATCTAGCTTAAGATCTTTACCTTAAAAGGAGTGACTCATAATTAAACAAAATTCCACACTGTACATAAGCCACTGGTGCAAAACCCAGGAGATGTTCCTGAGGTATTTAAAATTTGAACACAAGAAGGCACACACAGCAAGAAATTGATCTTTATAGCTCTCAGTAACTATGTAATTTTTGAAAAAATCTAAGAAGTTATGTAAATTGACTTAATGAAAAAAAACCCTAAACCATAAACCTGTAGCAACACTGGTGGCAGAAGGAGAAATTATGATATAAATCTGCTGTTCTCTCCCACAGCATTACAGATGTACACTCATTTCAGAGACGATGTAAAAATATCCTTTTTCTATATGAGACAATCCCAGGTATTTAGGAACAACCAATGAGCTGGAAAATACCCAGTTTTGTCTTGCTGTCACTCTACCTGTAGGGTGGCCTTCGTTTCTCCCCTGCATACTGAAACAGATCATCAGTGAAGAATTTGGGGACCTTGTAGTCCTCCAGGAGTTTCCTTCGCTTGGGATGCTCTCCATAGCTGCTGTCAAAGATGTACAGGGGGCTGTCATCACGTGTGGTTTCCATGTACTCGATGTAATATTTCATCTTCATCTTCACAGAGTAACCATCATTGTCCTCCCCACACTTGAACTTCTGGTTCCTGTACTTGCGTTTCAGCCGCTCCAGCGTCCACTTCTCCTGGGCAGACCAGCCCACCTGAGCGTTCAGCAGCACCACGGGCTTGTAAGGCTTTTCATAACGCTCAACAAACTCCTCCACTGTCAACTGGAGTGCATCTGCCCTCTCCACGTTATCCTGTGAAACCAAGGGAGGAAAGCAGGACAGATATCAGGACAGACTGACGTCCTAGGGCTGCGCTGGCTTGTGGCAGTGCTTCACACATACCCTTTGCTCCACACATCACGCGGCTGTGGAGCTGCCTCTGTGTTATTTTAAGCTCCCCGAGGCTGCAGCCCCATTTCTCCTGGCCCGCTCCCTGCACACATCAGGGACACCCGCCGCCTGAAGCCTTTGGCACAGCTCCGCACCGAGGCAGCTCCCCGGGCGGAGAGGCCACCCTGCCCTTTCGGCTGACACATCCCTTGCTGCATTTCTCTCCCTCGGGACACCGGGAAGCGCTCCTGGGAGTTATGCGGGCGCCCGATCCATCCCGGCGGGCCCCGACCTTCCCACACGCCTCGCCACGTGGAGGGAAGAAAGTCCTGTCCCTCACCAAAGCTCGCCCCGAGGCAACCCCAGCCTCGGGAAAGGGCCCATTCGCGCTTCCCATCAGACGTCCCGCAGCTCCCCCTTCACCTCAGGCATCGCCAATCCCCTCAGTCGCCCCCTCCATCCCCGTCCCCTCAGGGCTCCCCT